>BPTQ01000001.1:292706851-292768756 GCA_019973895.1 Chrysanthemum seticuspe
CCCTCGCCCAACAAAAAAAAAAAAAAAAAATCCCGCCAAAATTATTTTGTGGGGAGCAAACAAATTTTTTTCCCAGCCAAAATTTATTACTGCATCGCAGTCATAAAGTTACTACATCACAATCATAATTTTGATGCAGTAACTTATAATCTTAATGCACTAAAATTATGATTGTGATGTAGTAACTTTATAATCGTGATGCAGTAACTTATAACTTTAATGCACTAATAAGTTTTGGTGCATCTTTATTATTAGTTACTGCATCATAGTTAATGGTTAAGTGCATCAACTATGATGCATGATGTAGCAACTTATAACCTTAATGCATTAATAAGTTTTGGTGCATCTTTATTATAAGTTACTACATCATAGTTAATAGTTAAGTGCATCAACTATGATGCATGATGCAGTAACTTACAACCTTGATGCACTAAAATCTTAATGTGATGCACTAACTTATAACCTTAAAACACTAAAATCATGATTGTGATGCAGTCTTGGTTTAAAAATGCGCGCATCATTGCGCAAATTGCACGCATCATTGCATTGCATTTGAAATTTCGCATTATGGGGCCTAATGCAAGGCCATCCCAAATTGCCTTCGCATTAGACCGCAATTTATCACATTTGTCTAATGCTAGCAATGGTCGCAATCTAGAATCTAGGTTATTTTCGTCAAAAATAAACCATATAAAAGAGATCCAAGTATTTAGATGAGATTTTAAAGATAGAACTTGTTAAAGATGTACAAAATAAACAAAAAAATAATATCTTGCGTTTTGCTAAGTGTTTTACGTCAAGCTTTGCTTTTAAATTATTTGTTGTACAAATGTATTATCTAAAATGCGAGTAAATGTTTTTTGAGTTTACTGATACAACGAGAGGTTATCTCAATAAAACGAAACCGCACGCGTACCGACATGGAAGTATATACAACTCGAAACGAATAATTATTAATACGAGTTAACAAAATTTTATTCTATCTAACGTTTATCAAAACGGTTCCAAAAATATAATCCGGGCATTTGTTCGAGATAAAATACAGTGTTTATGTTATATTACCGCGGGACATGGGTTACACATAATTCACCTAATAATAATAATACAAATAACACCTACTCCTAATTTTTGTGTTTTACTACTAATTTTTGGTTTACACCTTTTTACTTTTGTAATTCCAGTTTTCAAGACACCCTTTCCTTTCATTTGTTTTTTTTACATTCTGATTTATTAATGGAGCATTTATGTTGCAACTTTTAAACGTATTTATGGTTTTAAAGTCAAACACTAAGTTTTTACTTGCTCTTTGTGTCAGTGTGTGGTATGTGAGAGAAAAAGGTTTATGTGAGAAAAAGGTGAAAGTGACTTTTATGGTTCAAATTGGTAAACATAATAAGTAAAATGAGTAGCAAAAAAGTAGGTTTTGGTAATTTACTTTACAAATAACACCTACTCCTACCCTATCCTAAACTATACGCCGTCCCACTCTCTCCTCCTTTTATCAGATATTGTTTTTTTCTTTCCCTGGTAAAGGTCATGTTTGGCAACAAGCATTTGGAAGCGTTTAGGAGCGACAAGCGACAAACGGTAAGCATTATAGATGAAAAGCTTGTTTGGCAACACCTCAACAAGCGTTACAATATTTTCTTACCGCTCCAATCTAAATGCTTCTTGATTAAGCATTCCACAGTTGCTCCAAGCTTTTAGTTTATGAAATTAGATATATACCCTCATTTGTTTAATCATTTATTTTATTTTAATATGTATATGACTTTTTTCGTAATTTTACAATTTATAATTACTGCTACAGCTACGTTACCAAACATATTTTTTAAACAAACAACTACAGCTTACTGCTTACTGCTTACTGCTTACTGCTACTGCTTACTGCTTATTACTTAATGCTACTGCTATGTGTCGCCAAACATAGCCAAAGTGTAGCACACCTCCTCCACCTCTTTGATGATAATCAACACTACACTATCATCTATCACACCCATCTTTGGTCAACCATGAAAAAAGAAGTCGACCCATCGCTTTCTGCTTTTCCTATCTTCCCACGAAGAGTCACCGGTTCACTTTGAAGAATGGAGAAGATAGCCATCTTTCCTCAGAAAGGGAGGAACCTCAATCGATTCAGCAAAAGAAGGAGTCAATCCCTCTGTTTTTATTTCTTTTTAATCCCACCGATTCACAGGACCACATCACAAGTTGTATTCAAAAAATTAAAAAGGGTATTGGAGTATTGGTGATTCCTGTTGGATTCAGCTTGGTGGGATTTGTTTTGATTTGTTGTTTTCTTCACCAATCTACCCTCCTCATTTTGTAAGGTTTCAATTAATTAGTTTCTTGAATAATATTGTTACTAAAAACTAGTAAAAATTATCAGTCGACTCCATTAAAATGGAATTGAAACCTGTTGATTGGCTTATAGGATATGGAAGTGGTAGTTTATTATGTCAATTTTTGATTTAGGATGAGAGTTTCTCGAATGGGTTGTGCTTGGGGCAAGACCGGGTGTGGCTCGACACAATAATGTGTTTAGCCTCATTCTTGGTTTTGTCAAGGTACTCAACCCGTATGGGTTTTCTTTTTATTTCTTGTCGACTGCCCCTTTTTCTTGACGACACTCCGAGAGGTCTCGAGTTCGAGCCACAAGGTGGCCAATCTCACCTCTAATATTTCGTTTCTGATTTGTTTTGATTTCCAGAACTAAGCAACACATTTTCTTGTATTCATCAAAACAGATAATAAGCACTATGTATTCCTTGGTAAAAACTTCTTCCACATCTAGATGACAAGAGTAGTATTTTGATTGGTCTTGGGTGGGTATGAAGCGCCAAACATGCCACCATTAAGGGTAGGAGGAGTCATTTCAAATCGGGCCCCGAGCCCATTTCATATAAAGGGTGCGTTTGAGTTAAAAGCGACCAAGCAAGAATGTGTATAAAACTTTGGCGCTATATGAAAACTTTTGGAAAATAAAATAGCATACAAGGTGTGAGTCAAGTAAAATGAAGTAGTGTAACATTTACACGAATCGTCATTCCAATAGAGTCACGACTACTTGTTTCCTCGGTCCATCTCGCGCCTCATTCACGACCCGATCATCTACTCGCCTCGACTCGTTTATTTACGACGTTCCTTAAATTACTAAATATATGTTATAAACATATCACGAGCCATAACTATACACAAAAATTAGCTTTAAATCGTTAAGAAACTCTATTTAAACTTAACAAAAACTTGTTTTCAAAACAACGAGTTATAATTATTGTAACACTTAGTCGTCACATAAAACATAAAACCTATATACGGGTCATACCCAATTTTCTAAAAGACTATTATAACTTATAAACGTAATTTATTTTTATTTAAACTTTTATAATGAAACTATAACTTTTATACTTTTCTTATTAACTAATATTAGTTATATATATAAACATATATACTTGAAACGACATTTATTTAATTTAAATACGTTTACTATTTATATGTGATATTCTCCGTACGTCTTCTTCCGTTTACCGACGAACCAAAGACTTATCATTTGTGATACTTTCTATTATATGTACATATATACTTAAGCACTTCCGAAAGCCAATGTTAGCCAATAATTTGCCAAAAATACTTAAAACGAAAACACTGCCACACCAGCAAAGATAAAATAAATATTATAAACTCAATTAAACTATGAGCTAAGACTTGCCATGTGATTATAGGTCGCGTGTCAGTACTTCACACTACTACTAACTGAATTTACTCGATTGCAGACTACTTCACTAAGGTGAGCTTCATAGCCCCTATTTTACTTGTTTTCAAATACTTTTGTGGGAGAATACATGCTTGTTTTTACTTAAATCCAATACTTATTTTACCGGAATACGATATTTGCTTACTCAAAACATTACTTCCTTTACTTAAATACTTGTTTGATTTCTCGAATGCACTACTTATTTCACTTGTTGCATACTTTATTATTTTCTCTTGAACGCAAGTACAAAATTTCTGTTGCATACTAGTCTAAGTCCCGATAACCCAATTACTATTACTACGCCCATTATCATGAACCGTTAGTTACTCTTTTGTGAGTAAGCGCAAATGCTATGAATAGATCTATTGGGGCTGACACCCCCGTCCATAGTAGGATAAGCTCTACTGACCATTATTTCGAGTCGGACAGACGCATACTATTTGAGTAAGTCACAAGTGTGTGGGTTATACACTTCTATTCGGGCATTCATTACTTCGTTAACGCTTAGGTTTCATGAGCTTAGACCGTATAATACTTTATTTCGTGCCATTGGCTTACATTGGCCACACCTTACAAAATCTTGTGGTTCAGTAATTCCATTTACTTTTAAACTTATGATCTCACCAACATTATGTTGACCCGTTTTAGCATATATTTCTCAAGTATTTGATTTTGGCATGGTTCAGCATTCATAAAGTCTCATTTAGAGGTCATTCCCTATAACTTGATCTCTGTATTATGAAGTAGCACCCCAATGACGATACCTTCCGCTGCGGTATTTTTAGGGGTGTTGCAATACATTAGAAATATTTGACATGAAGGGAAGAAAATTGATAAAGCATATATCATATCAGATACATAGATGAAAGAAAAGGCATAAAATTACTAAATTATTGAAATGAAACACATTGGAATAAAAGTAAAATTCTCTTGAACGAACATTAAGAAAGCATTAAGATAAATTCTCTTGAACCAACACACTAGTAAAATGAGGTAATAACTCGTTTCCAATATTGTCTTCAAACATTTGTTTATTCAACCATTGTGATAAACCTCGATTTGTAAGCCATAAAGAAACTTTAAGGTGTTGATGGCATGATCATTGGAGGTAACTCTTCAATCTTGTACATATCAAGGTCGTATCCATAAACCATTTGGTAGCTACAACATATAATGATGTTAGAAAAATATTTGTACGAATTGAAAAATTCCATGCAGGTTAGGGTATTTATTACCTTAGTCTAAACACCTTCACCTGACGAGTATTATCATTGAAAGATATCTTACTATATAACCTATGCATGGCGACAGTTGGTTTACCTATGTAAAAAATAAGAATATTTTACAACCATTATGTCAACATGTCAACAACGACATTAAAGATGTCAACAACGGCATTAAAGAAACAACAATCCAATCTGTTTCCCCTGCATGCATTACATATTTGATAGGTTTAATTTAATATATTAATTTTATTTATAGACATAATTTAAGATATAAAAAAATGATTAATAAAACGTACTCAACATCCTGAATCTTCAAATGTATGCGTTGGATCAAGGGCGACGACGTTATGGCAACGAAATGTCATCGCAAAAGCTTAGCGACTGCATGTTGGACTTTTTGCGACAACTTCATCCATTGCTAAAAGTTGAAAACTCTGTAGTGTTAGTTGAGTTCTTAAGCTCATGTAGATAAGCTTACAAGCCATTAAAAGTGACCTTATTGATTTTTCAACTTTAGTATAAGCTTATACGCCCTTCAAATAAACTTGGACTCATATGATATCTATTTTTAAAGGAGAAACTTGATAATGCATCAAGGTATGCTAACCGGGACTACATTTGATATATCTGTACGGAAGTGTACTTAAGAAATCCACACAACTAGCATGGGTTAAGATCCTTGGGAAGTGATATAGTGAGAAGAATAACTAAAATGAGATGTGCACTTGACTGGTAGATTTGAACGTGAGATCTTTTGTAGTGACATCAGCATACCTGACCACGTTGGTGGGTTTGTTAGGAATTAGAAAATTCCAGTATTGAAGAGTCGGTCACCCCAACTATTATATAGCATAAGTTAGCTCGTAGACTTGTCGTTATTTACGTTTTTATGTAGTTAATTAGTTAGTCAGTAGCGTAGAATAGTTTAGTGCAACACCTTGGAGGAAGGACAGGTCTTTACCCACTGTATCCCTGATCCACAGGCCGTCAGGAGGTCGTTTAGTTTGTAACCTATAAATACCCTCTACCTTGCAAGGTAGAGGGTTGGATGTTCTTTGATAATCTAATATTCTACAAGTTTCTCTTACTAGAATATCCCACTTTCTCTCTCTCTAAAATCATCTATATGCTCATTGTGTTAATGTTTTGATGTGTATGTGAAAACTAATATCTAACTATTGGTATCAGAGCCAGGTTAGATCATATCTTGCACATCTTTGGAGTTCTAGTGGTTTTTAGGTGGTTTTTGCATCATTTGGGTGATTTCTAGTGTTAAAGTTTGGATTTTGATTGTACTTTTATGTTTAGAATCATCACAAGTGTTTTGGTTTTGATTTGGTAAGCTTGAATCATCGTGGTTGGGTAGTTTTTGGATTGAAAAGTGATGTTTTTGTGGTTTTCTTGCTAGCGACTTGACATTCGGACTTCATTCTTCGTAGCGACTTGCTTTGCAATTTCGTAGCGAGTTACAGTTTTGGAGCTAGCGACTTAGAGCTAGCGATTAACAGTACAAGTAGTGGACTCTCCACTACGGGTAGCGACTTGGTGGTAGCGACTTGGTATGTAGCGAGTTGCTATTTAGCGACTTGAATCTTTAGCGACTTGATTAGCGAATTGCTGCCAAAATTTTGCTAGCGACTTAATGCTTAGCGAGTTACTACTTAGCGACTTGCAATTGTTTAGCGACTTGGTGGCATAGCGAATTAGGTGTTAGCGACTAGAGGATTAGCGACTTGTACTTAGCGATTTGGATGTTGATTTAACGACTTGGGATTATTGCTATTTAGTTGCTAGCGAGTTGGTTCAAAATCTCTAGAGACTTGGGGAGTAATTCATAATAACACAATGTTAGTCATCACGGATCCTTTAATCACCAAAGTACTTGCTCTCTATGACACAGCACAAAATAGTGAAACAGAATGCTTACCTGAATGCCATACATTTAATGATTCAGCATCGATTAATCAGAACAACTCAAATAAGTCACTCTTAATGTCTGCAAATGATGCCAAGAATATGGAATGCACCAGTGAGCCGTTTCAACATCTCAGTCAGCTTCTCAAATTACTCTTATCTACAACCATGGATCGAACAAGTTGTGCCATCCTTCGTCAGGATTTTCCCACCTTGACAAGAACTGTTTTACTTAACTTAGAACGACTGAGGTTTCAAATTACCAAAGAAAATGTCTCAACTGATGAGTCTCATGCCGCTCTTCAAACTATCTTCAATCAATTTCAGCCACTTATCCGGGAAGAATATTCCTCAGATTTTGATGATATCATGACTGGAATATCATTCAAAAAACATACGGGAATGGAAATTCATGAGTTCAGAAACTCATTTACTCAACTTATGGGTAATATGGAAACATACATCAAGGAAGCTGCAAAAGAGAATAACAAGCTGAATGCGTTGAATGAGTACCAAGAGACACCATGGAGCAATTGTGACGAGTCATGCAACATTCCAGTTGAACCAGTTGAACCAGTGAATGACACTGATTGCAGAATCTCAGCTGTAATGAAAAAGGATGAAGACAACAGCACTGATCACAAACACTCAGAGTCAGAAAAGGTTTCTTTCGATAAGGTACACTTAACTGATCACACAAATTCTCATAAAAAGGTACATGACTCTTACTCCGAACATAACATTGTGGAATCAATCTTTGTTTTACCTGAATCTAATGCAAGTAACATGATTGAAAAAAGGGTATATGATGAGCTTTCAAACAAATTTTCAATTCTTGAAAAACACTGTATCTCATTGCAAATTGAAATACAACAAAAGGATGAAATGTTTTATGCAAAAAAAACCGTGTACTAATCAGGAACTTCCAGAATTTAGAGAATTTTTTGAAATTAATCAGTTAAAATCCCAGATTCAGGACAAAGATTCGACCATTGGCAATCTGAAATTACTTCTTTCAGAAGCCCAGAAATATGACTGTCATGAGATGAGTGATGCACTAGAATCTAGGAATTCTGAACTAGCTCTATGTGTGTCCAACCTTCTAAGAGAAAATGAGCATTTAAGAATGAACCTTGAGGAAACAAACTCTAAGTTAGTCAATCAATCTAACCTTTTGACGAAAGACATTGATAACCTCAAAGCACAAATTCAGGATAAGAGCTTCAATATTGTTCCCCTAAAAAATGAGCTCAGGAAGTCTGTTGGAAATAGGATGAACACTAAGTTTGCAAAACCTTCAACTTTGGGAAAATCAAATGTTCAGAACCACTTGAAACGAACAGTTATTAAACAACCTAATGCCTTTAGGTCTGAAAGAGCTAAACCATTGAAATCTAAGCTTACATCCCAAGTTGATAATATGTCTGTTTTGTCAAAACCAGTCACTTCATTGCCTAGTTCAGATATGATGAATCTCAAACCTCGGACTTATAGTCAATTCTCTCAGATCAGAAATGCAATAAGTATTACTAGCTCTCATGCAAAACATCATTTGACTGATCAATCCCCTAAGAAATACTCGGATCACATAAGGACAAATTGTCAAAACAAGGTTGTGCACTCATTTAGGTCAACTAACTGTGGTTTCAAATGGATTCCCACTGGTAGATTTTTTAAGTTTACAGGACTTAAACGAACTTACATTCCTAGATCATGTCTCAAGTGGATTCCCACAGGTAAACTCTTCAAGAATGTAGAACCTAATAGGATCCCCATTAATGATACGTCTGTGTTACACTGTGATGCATCCAAATGTGAGATTAAACATGTCACTAACCCTTCTATGTACAAGTCTACATGTGCTTCAAATACAATGTGCTCTCAGTCTTTTTCAGGTACAATGCTCAACTCAATCAGGAACTTCATGACTTGGTTCCCATCAGAAATGAACATAGCTCATTCAGGAGCTATAGCGTGCCAGAGTTGATGTACTCCTTACTTTGACTCCTATTCATCTTGAATCAGGACTCGCTCTTCTATATCTGTGTATAAATCAAGCTTCTTAAAAACAAAAAAAAAAAAAAAAAAAAAAAAAAACCTCTATTATTTTTCTCAATCTTTTAAATCTTTATATATGTCATTCTTTTAAATTTACAATTTTATCATTTTTTTTTCTCAATCTAATAAAGAATACATTCCTTGTTATCGATAACATCTACGGTCCTAGAAATGTCATTCAATAATGGCACGGGATCATAGATGAAGTTCGAACAATTGAAATATTCTTGTTTTTATAACGGGGTTAATTAATGTCAATCAATGTTCTTTGATAACATTGATTGAGGGGGAGATTGTGTATATGTTTTTCTTGACTATCTATGCCATTGGCTTCTGTGCTGGTTATAATGCTTGCTCGCTTGTAAGTTGAGGTCGTGTTTTGCCTGTGTAACTATCTGGTTATGGTGTTTCTCTCAGTAGTAGGTTGTGGTCGTATCTGGCTCATGTGATTATCATTGTGTACCTATGTATTAAGTGCCTAGCATTAAATGTTTAATTGATTCATGGTGATCTTTGTGATAATCTAACTTAGTCTATAATCCGTGTTAGCAACTTACCACTCGTTCATCAAAACCATAGGGACCAAACTTGTCATATATTTGAAAGCTGTGTTGCACTAGCGACTTATCTCACTTCATTCGAAAACCACAGGGACCGAAAGTGTCATATTGCAATTGTCCCGCCCTACACCCCTAGCGACTTACCAAGTTTTTCTTATTTCTAAATAATTTTTTCTCTCTCTCATTTTGTTTCTCCCTCTTCTCGTCAAAACCAATTATTCATCCTAGCGACTTAGCAAGTGGTATGTCGAATCTCTCCTATTTTCGTTCTCTATCACGCGTTTGTGTTTAATTTCTAACTTGTCACTTTAACCAGATCGGTACGAGCTCGTGTATTGTGACTGCTTGATTCCCACCTAGGTTCGATTTGTCATGAAATCGTGTTTTTTTTGTTTTGTTTTGTTGTTGTTATTATGATGATTGAATGTGTACAAATTGCTTGGTATATCTTATATTGATTGCTTGATAATTTATCTTCATGATCTGGTGATGAATGTTTAGTGGATTGGGTTGTTGGGTTTTGTTGTTATGAGTGTTCTTGATGGCGACTTATCATGTTCTTGGTAGCGACTTTGCTTGAATGTTCTTCATAGCGAGTTAGCATTCAACTTAGCGATTACGTTTCTGTAGCGAATTAGTTTATTATTGTCTGGCGACTTGGGTAGCGAGTTAGTTGTCAGCGACTTGTCTTTACAAGTTAGCGAATTAGTAACATTAGCGACTTAGTTAACAAATTTGTAGCGACTTGGTTGTGTTACTGTTCATGGCGACTTGTCTTCACAAGTTGGCGAATTAGTAACCTCAGCGACTTAGTTAACAGATTTGTAGCGACTTGGGTTTGTTACTGTTCATGGCGACTTCTCTTTACAAGTTAGCGAATTAGCATAGCGACTTAGAGAGCTAAACTATTAGCGACTTGTCTGTGGCACTAGTGATGGCGAGTTGTCTTTACAAGTTAGCAACATTGTTCACTTTCATTTTGCGAATTAGTCTTAGGGTCGAGGGTTATTAAAATGTTCAAAGGTTTATTGCTAAAGTTGATCTCATTCTCACAATACTTAGGATCTCCTAATTCAACTTGTTGAGTCAACATACTCTATGTAATCTGCTATGACATTTCTGTTTAGGCAAAAGGTACTTGGTTTCTCTCACGACAACCAAATGTTACTTTTGCCTCATGCATATTTGTTATATCACTTCTACATTTGTATCTTGGCTCATGACATGATCCCTTTGCAATGCACTCTTTTGCCTTTTAATCCCTTATCAGCTCGTCGTATGAAAATTTATCTGTAAGATTCTATCTCATTGAAATATCTCACTTATGCCTCTCAATCTTTCTCTGTATGTGTTTTGTGGACTCCTTCTGAGTTACTGCTTCTATGTGTCTATGTCCTAAGGGTTCTCTCAATGTTGTCTCACTTATCATTTATCATCTAACCTGTTCCCAATCATTACTGTTGATTGTATGTTTACTCAGATCATCAATGGCAAGTTCAAACCCAGAAAAGAGCGTTACCCCTTCGGCATCATCCAAAGTTCTCTCAGATGAAGAAATCCTTCCTAGGAGTCAATGGGCTGATATTGGAAAAAGTAACTGTTATGTGGACCTACAAAAGCTTCAACAAAATCCAATACTCAAAGTTTCTATTGACATCCTCAAGAACACAAACTTCTTCGGTGCTATTACCAAGCAATGCTCGATTCCTACTATTTACATTGCTCAATACTCCTGCAAACTGGATGACAGGGAATTTACGATTGATTATGCTATTCTGAGCAAGGCTCTTGGAATCACCCCATGTAACCCTAACCTTCGTTCTGAATCTCCACCTGGTGTTGACGATCTGATTGTCTTTCTAATTGGGTTGGGTTATCAGAACAGTATTTCAAGAGCATCCGACATCATCACCGGACACATGTATCAACCCTGGAGAGCTATTACAACTATTCTTAACTTGTGCTTATCTGGTAAAACATCAGGGTTCGATAAAGTGAGAATTCCTATCATGCAAATCCTATGGGGAATTGTTAATAGGGTTGATGTGAATGTCTCAGATCGTATTTGGGAAGAATTTTCTTTATCGATGCACACATTCATATCTGATAGAACCAATTTCCAGAACAAAGCTCAAGGCCGAAAGAAACAGAACAAGCTTGTGATTCCCAGCATCAGATTCTTTAAGCTTGTTATCCAGTACTTGCAACAAACTCACAAATTCAATCCTAGGAGTGAATCAACTCTACATAATGCAGAAGATGAATATGTTTTAGGAAACCTGAAATATGTTCCTAGAGGTATGGATAATGAACTATTTGGATTGCCAATTCCTGATTGTCTTCTCACAGAAGATATCAAGAAGAAGGACTACTTCAAACAATACAAGAAAAGAGCTACCAGATCCTCTGCTGATGTCACACCCTCTCCTCCACAACCAAATGCTCCCATGTCCAAGTCAGCCTCACAAGCATCCTATGCCTCTCTTCCTAAAAAGAGACTTGAAATGTCACAACATTCAGACACAGCAACCAAGAAGCAGAAAGTAAAAAGGAAGAAAGTGGGAAAGGAAATTGGTGAGAACACTGAGGTATCAAGGAATATTACCAGGTTAACTGATGAAGATGATGCTGATCTACAACTTGGAATCCAGCAAAGCCTAGAAAGTCTGAATGTTAAAGCACCAGTAGGTGGAGTTGTGTTAAGAGAACCTGTTCAACTACCTCGACAAACAACCCCAATAACACATGACAAAGGAAAAGGGGTTGCGAGTGTTGAAACTGAACAAGCCGCTCACATGCTTTTAACTATCTCATCATCTCCATCAAGCACCACCAATCAATATGAGCTGAAGAGAAGAACAGAATCATCTCATGCTAAAGAACAATCTGGAGTGGACAAAGTGCCTGAAACGTCTAAAGAAACTCCTACACTTAGTGAGACTCAATCTGGCTTGAATGTTGACGCTCTGTTGCAAAAAGGCTCGCAGGAGAACCTTGAGACAAGATCTGATGAGACCTTGAAGATGGATGAACCAAATCTGTCTACTAACTCTCTATCCTCACTTAAGGATCTCGATACAGACTTCTCTTTTGGAGATCAATACATTAATGACAAACCCTTAGATACTGCACAATCCATGTATACTGTCAGCATTCAGCAAGATACGTCAACCATTCCTCCGATGTCAGCATCTTCATTATCAACTGCACTTCCACCTCCCATACCAACTCAATCAACTGTACAAACACCACCAACATCGTCACCAACTCCTGAACCTGTCATTACAGTTGCTGATGTGGATGCTCCACCAGCTTCACCTCCACAGATCCTCACCTCTGATCAACTACTGGACAAAGCCGTAAAAAGGATAGAAGCTCTGGAAAGGCAACTTCCTAAATCTGTTGATTCTCTTGTGGATCGTGTCTATAGATTGGAGCACCTCAACTTCAATGAAGGGGTTACTGCCGCTATTGAAGGAGAAGTCAAGGATGCTGTGGAATGGGCTATGGAGGCTCCACTTCTTAGACGATTCAAGGACCTACCTATCACCGATATGAGAGCAGCTCTGTTTGAAAAGATGTATGATGCTGAAGAGGACAAGCATGAGGTTCACAAGAAACTCTATGAGGCACTTGAAGAATCCATTAAGTTCGACAATTATGAGCAGTATATGATTGACATCAGGGAAAAAGAAGCTAAAAAGAAAAGGAGAACAATTGTGATGGAATCATTGATGAAGGACCGTAGAGATCCTCCTCCTCCTCCACCACCAACGGGGGGCGCTGGAACATCTGGAGCTGGTGATCCTTCTACGACAACCGACACACCTCCACCACAACCACCATCATCACCGCCACAACCTTCTAATCGATCAGGTCCTACAAAAGAACATAGTACTAAGAAGAAATCTGCTGCTTGGACGACGGTTGATTCAAGGTTCACATCCACATCCACCTCTATTCATGATGATCAAATGATTCACGAAGAGTCGCATGTCATGGCTGATTCTGAACCAGATGAAGATGATGCATCAACAAAGCATATTCCTAAGCCATCAGATGATTGGTTTGATACTTACATGGCTGGGAATCGCACCAGCACATCCAGAGTTGCACCTTCAAGAGACACAATTCAAAGCTGCATTGTGGAAGATGGACCTCCTTCTCCAAAACCCACATGGACCATCCCAGAGTCTGACTCTATGATTCCTGACAACAATTGGGCACCAGTTATCACCAATAATTATGAAGTTCCAGCTGAAGACTCTCTTCTGCACTACACTGGTGATATGGGAAGTTTTATTAGATGGTTTTGTGAACGGAAGAGTATCTCATCCATAACTCCAAGAGATCTTGAAGGACAAGCTTATGAAATTGTCAAAGTCTTCCACTCAGATGGAAATCATCTTCAATATCAGATGGAAGAATGCCATAAGATGCTAAATGACCAAGTAAGTGAATAAATTAGTCGCTTCAATGTCAACAAATCTCTTCCTCTTGGTGGTGAACCTGGTCAGATGACCATTCAGGCTGAATTCTTCTTCAATCACGACTTGGACTATCTGTGTGCTCGCTCTGCTGAAAGAAGACCTGCTCTATCAATATCAAAGATGAAAGCTGCAACCTACTCTGATCAGGGGATTGAACAGATGGTTCCTGATCAATTCTGGGCTGATGAAGAACAAAAGTATGATATTGCCGCTTCTTATGGTATTTCTCACTGGTGGTTCAAAAAGAAGAAGTTCTACATCGAAAGACATGGTGCTGATAAAAGACGCAATGATGTCAGATCAAAGCTGCAAATCTTAAGTGTTGTTCGAGTAGAGATCTTCCCTATCTATGGATATGAGTATTTGAAGAAGATAGTCCTTAAAAGAGCAGACCTCAAAGAGTATACTATTGAAGAAAACGACTTCAAACATCTTCTGCCAAATGATTTCGAAGATCTCTATCTCTTGAATCTTCAAGGACACCTTGAGCATTTACCTGTCCGTGAGAAAAAGGCCCTCTCTGCAGCTGTCACTCTTTGGATCAGGGGCTTAGTCATTCGAAAATGAGTTTAGGATTTTCAGCTTGGCATAGAAAGCTACCAAACTAGGATCAACCTTACAAGTCCACAATGGAATGCAACTGGGCATGAATTTCATCGCGAATACAAAGTCCTTGACACCCCTAGAGCCGTCATCTTCACCGACAGATATGGATCTCGTATGCTTATGCGTCTATGTGAGCTCTACAAATTTAGTGATGGTACTCTCAAATTGGTCGAAGAAGAACTTGACACCAGAGTGAAAGAAGTCAAAATTGATATGAAATCTTGGGTTAAAACTATTTTTTGGACTGATGATGACTTGAAGAGGTGTGAACACTTCATTGCTGCAATCAGACGAAGACTCAAGACACGAAGGATCTTCCGCAGCCTTGAAAGTTTTGTTTGTGGAAGGCTTCGTGATGGTCACTACAAACTTCTTCAGAGGACTGAATGAAGACATCTTCGGGAAGCAGTTTATGTTGTGTTTTTTTTAATATGTGTAATATGTGGTGTACTAAATGTGAACAACTGTAAAACATGTAATAGTGCTAGGATTTGTACTGTGGTTTCCCCTTGTAAAAAGGGAAACATCTGTGTTGTCCACTTCTGATCATATAAAACCGGACACATTTTTCTCCTACAAATATTTTACCTCATACATATTTAAATCACTTGAGATCCAAAATCTCAAAGGATTTAAGATTTTTGATTGGGGGAGAAAATGTGATATAAATATGAAAGATGTTAAAAGATAAGATGACCAATTTTTTTGTGCATACTTCTCTCTAATATGTGCTAAACAATTTTCGAATTTCGAAGCATATATTAAGGGGGAGAATTCTCTTTGCATATTCAAGTCATCAAGGTACACAACTTTAAATCTTTCTAAGGTACCTTGATTGTATGGCTTCTAATCCTTTGGTGATCATGTATGCTCTTCTTAAAGGGTTCCCTCTAGTATGTGCAAAACTCTTTTCAAACCTCGAGGCACATATTGAGGGGGAGCAAATTTATGGAAACCTCATCCTTCCCGGAAATGCTTTATCTACTTGATTTGATAAAGGAAGTGATGGTGATATCTTTTAGAAAATGGTTATCAAAGAAGTAATTTCTTCCTCTTGCCTCCGTGTGCAAAACGATTTCAAACATTTGATGCACATGTTGAGGGGGAGCACTTATTCTAAAAATATCAAAAACAATTCAGGTACAAAATGTTTTGATAATATGTCACAAGTATCTGGATTGATTTTCAAGTGGTTTTCAATTGGTTCCAATGGCAGATGAACAATACCAAATAGACCGACCAACTTTACTTTATGTACGGTGATATAAGGAAGATAAGGTTAGGTATTGGTTCCCATGATCCGCCAGAACCGGAGGGATCTACCCAGGGACAATCCACTAGTTAGTATAGAAGTCCTTAGGTATGATGATAAAAGGAGAAAAGTGAGATATGGGAAGTGTGCGGACTGAGACAGAGCAAGTACTGGAACAAACCCAACAAGGTTCTTGCTATGAAGTCTCGGTAAGCAATGAAGGGGTTGAAGAATTAAAAAGAATTGAATGAGAAAAGGGTGAAAACAAATAGCCCTCCATTTATTCAACCTTAGGGCAGAAACCGGGTTCAATTCATATGCTACTGATGGTAACATCGGTATTGAAGACAAGACGTCATGGACCCAGTGACGCACTGCACTTCAACTTTCCAAACCACTCAAGTTCCTCTTAAAAGGACTTGTTTCATTCTCACGGGGAACCGAAATTATCTATCGACTTTCTTTTAGAGATTTTTGATATTGAAGAAGGAGACCCTCTCCCTAGTCTCCGGCACAGGATCCAAATATGCACAAAATTGAGTCTAGAGCCACGAGATCATCAATAAATCTCATTAGGATACCTTCAATGAAGACTCTCTGTTTCACACAATGTGGAAAGAGATATTATATCTTGAGTCCTACGCATTATCCTTGTGGTATTGCCAGAACATCTGAGTGATGTGTTTACATATTCACAATGAAGATGGAAAGCCTTCTGGAGCCAACATCATACAAGCTCCTAGTAGGTGGCATGTGAGATCTATTATATAGATCAACCATGTGACAACTGAACAGAAACAATGGGGCGATTCAATTTCTTGAATCAATCCTAGTTCAGGATATGGATTGACGGATACCTTTGAAAAACCGGTGTTTGTGCTTAACAACTCTTTTCTTTAGCACATCGACCGTGTACTCATTTTTCAAAACCAAAAGGTGTCTTTATGATTGATAATTGATTTTCAATAAAACCTTCGTTGTATTGCAAAAACAATTTCTATTGAGCAATACACGATTGTTTTTCAAATCTCTTTTCTTCAATCAGTGGACTTAAAATTCGCTGGTTCACTCACTCTGTGTTGTCTTCTTTGAGATGTTCCGGTTTGAGAACAGCTAGAGCAGCTGCGAAACCCTGTCAAGGAAATTCTTCAGAATTATACCTGATCACAGGCAGTACATGTACTGATCAACGGGGAACCGTAGGCCGTGTACCTCAATTCAACAAAAGTGATCAAAGACACTTTCGTGCGATTTATTGCTAACTGTTGTATGCAGGTACGCCTGATGTTTGCAGCTGATCAGAATGAAGCGGTCAATCCATAGCCGCATGCTCACTTTACACATTCATCTCAAAAGAAATCATGATTAGTGCATCAGTGACTCTGAAGTTTTCACTCCATGCCTCTGCTACGCTGTTGCCAATATCATGAATCAACTAAAGCTTCCGCAACTCTGATGAGAAGATATCATGATCCAGAATGTGAGCATGTCGGTCTGAAAGTCACAACATCACATAATACCAACACCACAAAGGATATCTCAGAGATTTTTTTTTATAGCTGAAGATCTCAAAAGATGGCTCATAATTATTATCTCATGGATCATGAATGACCTCCACTTTTAAAGTACAAATCTTGGCAGACTTTGAAGTTGCACTACTTATGCACAAAGATTGCGAAGTTGAAGTATTAAAGTCTACGAGCTCAAGAACAAAGTCAAGAATAAAATGCTAGGATTTGACATGTAAAACATGGGGTGACCTCCCTTAGGGGGAGATTGTTAGGAATTAGAAAATTCCAGTATTGAAGAGTCGGTCACCCCAACTATTATATAGCATAAGTTAGCTCGTAGACTTGTCGTTATTTACGTTTTTATGTAGTTAATTAGTTAGTCAGTAGCGTAGAATAGTTTAGTGCAACACCGTGGAGGAAGGATAGGTCTTTACCCACTGTATCCCTGATCCACAGGCCGTCAGGAGGTCATTTAGTTTGTAACCTATAAATACCCTCTACCTTGCAAGGTAGAGGGTTGGATGTTCTTTGATAATCTAATATTCTACAAGTTTCTCTTACTAGAATATCCCACTTTCTCTCTCTCTAAAATCATCTATATGCTCATTGTGTTAATGTTTTGATGTGTATGTGAAAACTAATATCTAACAGGGTTTATTCCTTTAACTGATGCAGTCCTTAAAGATAAACTTTACTCTACATGTAGATAAACTGTCTTATGTTTATAGCTAACAAAGACAAGTTTTAGAGTTGTGACAGAGAGAAATTCAAGGACGCTTTTAAAAAATTCTTCTTGAAATGTTGTGACTTTTTTTTTTACTTATACAAAAATGTGGATTGCAGTTTTTCATATTTATTTTTTGAATGATAGTTCAAAAGTATAACATGAATCAAACCAAAGCGTCACCTATCTTGGTCATAAATGAGACAAAATAATAGATTGAGTGTGACAATTATGAAAAGTGAAATGTTAACTAATGTTGTGATTTGAATATGAACATTGAAACAGTTTTGAGATAATTGTGCCCACGTGATTCCTGTGAGTTTAACATGGAAAATAGTTTTTAGCAAGGTTGTCAGTTGAGAATGGTAATATGGCGGGTTTGAGGCAGGGCGGTCATCCCTATCCTTAAACTCGATTACAAAAATTATCCTCAAACTCGCCTTAGTCTCTATTCGGGATCTTATCAGCGCACCCCATTGGGTGAGATGCTCTTCCAAACCTGTCTTGTACTCCGTTGATGATCTTATCGGGTTTTCTACTTTAGGTACGTTGCTCCACCAAACTCTTGTCTTAGGTTTATAATTATTTTTACTTTATAAACAATATAGTTTTATGCAATAATTAGAAAAACGAGAGGCCATTATTAATAAATTAAGCATTATTCTTATCAAATTTTCAACAGCAATATTAAACATAAAAAATATAAGCTACTCACGTCACAAATCAAATTCTGTAGAATATTAAGATGTGCGCGCACCTGACTAGTAGATGTTTGAAAGTGAGATCTTGTGTAGTGACATCAGCATACCAGACCACATTGGTGGATTTATTCCTTTAACTGAGGCAGTCATTAATTTAGTATATACCAAGTTGGCTAGTTGATTTTTATGACTACTTTTTGTAAAACTTACAACATATTTTGAAAAATCAAACATGAATTCATGATTTGATTAATCTTTGATCGTCGCACAAAATTTTGATTTATCTTTAAATATTAGTTAGTTATTTACCTTATTATCAATATATTAATATTCTTAGAAGAAACTGTCACACCCCCAAAATATCGCAGCGGAACGATAGTGTCATTGGGGTATGACGTCATAGCACAAAGTATGGATACAGAAAACGACCTCTATAATGAGACGTTTTGAAAAGTTTACCATTCGATAAATAAGTTAAAGTTTACACAACAAGAAATCACAAGGTTTGATAACACATAAAGAGTTTACAAAACATGTCGAATGGTAATTGTTAAAAGCACAAGACTCCAATGTATGCCATGCGACCCAAAAGCTCCATGAAATGCTATCACCTTAAGACCTGAGATAAACATGCTAAAAAGTGTCAACACAAAGGTTGGTGAGTTCATAAGTTTGTAACAAAATGATTTGAAATACTTTGAGAAATGTTCACACAGCAAAGGCATTGTAAATCCACTCAGTTCCAAGTTCTGCCCATACAAACTTGCAACATGTGTGTTCACAACCCATTGCCTAAATAGAATGACAATCATGAATATGCGCATTAAAGTAGTTAAAGTATAAATGTCACCACAAGGGTCTTCCAACAACTCGTGTTGGGATGTTCCTCCAACGCTCACGTTGGGATGTATCCATAAAAATGGCCTTCCAACATATAAATGCCGGGATGTTCCTCCAACGACTCACGTTGGGCTGTATCCAAATTAATGGCCTTCCAACATATAAATGCCGGGATGTTCCTCCAACGACTCACGTTGGGCTGTATCCAAATTAATGGCCTTCCACCATATAAATGATGGGATGTTTGTTTAAGTCTAGTCGCAACACGCACCAAGTCTAAAGTATAAGTAATATTGTTTGGCAATAGAGTTTAAATGTTTTGATAAATAAGCATGTATCTCGCCCCAAATAGTTTATAGGAATTTAAACGAGTAAAAGTGGGGTATGAACTCACCTGGTGTGATTAATATGCTAACAAAAGGAAGTGCACGAAAGTGAGGCTCGGAAACTATCAGCGACCTAAAATGAATATTATGACTCGAGTTATGATATGTTGTCGTGAATGCATGATTTGAAAACGTATCACCCAATATGCTACTTGAAAACTAGTTATATAAAAATATTGTTACTTTTGAGCTAATGGTGAAAATGTAGTTAAAACTACGTAACGGTTTTAGTAATTGATAAATCGGTTTTCATCGGACTTGACGTAATATATACATAAAAAAAACTAACTCGTTTTTAAGGTCCGTTTCCCCCGAAACGTCCGTTTAGGCCCTCAAAAACCTTGATTAAAATCCTGACAGCTTACTAACGCTGTGAATAGTGTTTTCAGCACGTTTTTGACTCAAAGTTCGGTTAACCATAACTCACTCGTTTTAAGTCCGTTTTTCAAGTTCTTTATATCCACTCGAAGGTAATTAAGAGTACTAATATATTTTTAAACTTCAGAGACTTCACAGAAATTTTTAGGCTACTGTTTGGTCAGTTAAAACTCGGACTGTATAAACATTTTCCGGAAAATTGTAGTTTTTAAATCGTAACTTGGAAACCACGTATCTTTTTCGTTATAAATCCGTTTTAGTCCGTTCAAAAGGCCACGTTCATAACTAAAAATCTATTTTCTAAATCTTTAATAAAACTTATAAAAATGACTAACTTTTCAGAAAAATTATAAATTTCGACAGCGCTTCCGCGCTTATTTTAAACTTTACCATTTTTATCTACTTGTTTAACCACAACTTCACCACAAAAATCCCTTAATCTACTCATCACCAATCCTACTAGTAAAACACTTCATTTGATCATAACCAAAATAAATATTCATTGTGAGGCTAAAAATATATATATACAAACTTGAATAAACATATATAAAATTTATGTAACCATTTCCTCCAAAAACCACAACTAGACTTTGATGATCCATTTTTCAAACTTCTCATTTTTATAAACTTCTAACTAGTACATACTTGTTATAAAAATTAATAGGACACATATGGGTGATAACATTTGATAAACATGAATAAAAACTACAACTTGAGCAAGTATGATCATATGGACTTCAAGAAAATGTATGAAAAATATATATGAAAAAGTAAGAGATGAAGTTTCATGCTTACAAGTGCTAGATGAGGTTTATGATCAAGGATTAACCTAAACACCCTAGGTTTTTATTTCAAAACCTAAACAAAGAGTGTTACTAGATTGTGTAGAACTTGATTAGAAAACTTTTGATGATCACCCCTTGATCACCTTATGATGGCCGGATATTTGAGGGAAGAAGGAGAAGAGAAAAGACTTGACTTCACACTTTGAATTATTGGTTTGAATGAGTAGAATGTGTAAAGTCTTTGATGTGTAAGTATATATAAATAAAAGATCTTGCATATCTTGTTGGATCATGTATTTAATGATACATATACATATATTTATTATTAATATGTAAAAGTATAAATGTAGTAGAAGTAAAGTTATTTGAGGATAGTAGTAACTTGTAGTATTGTTAAATAAGATTAGTAAGTTGTATACACATTTGAATATTTAAGGTAGCGTTAGATAAAATAAATTTCACGGGTCAAGATAAAATATATTTAGGTCATAAAAATTATAAAAATACATTTCTTGTAAAATTTGAGTAATATAATAATTATCGTGTAGTTTTTAAGAAAAGCGCCGTAATAATATAAATATAACAATTTATATACGAAATAGATTTAAAACACTGGGTAAACTAATAATAATATTTTTTTAAAATCTTAATATGAGTATTAAAATATATTGGAATAATTTTTGGAAGTATCGGGTCAAATGTTCAAAATAATTAATTACGCGATAGCGTTTATTTAATAAGAAAATAACGTTTAATGTAAAATGCAAAACCATGCACAAACCGTTATGAAATGACGAATATGGAATATGAGAAATGACCGGAAATTGAGAATTGTGACATTCTTCCCCTGATAGAAGAATCGCGTCCTCGCAATTCAATCGCTGATACATGAGGTTCTACCCTAAGGTTTAGAGAAATCAGAATGTTTGGTCAAAGTGCTTATGCCAAAACTTACTCGTCTAGGTTTCTTATCTAAGGAGGCTCACTGAATCTGAATAATACGGTGGATCACTTAATGGTCTAGGAAAAACGTACCAGTTACGCATTGCGGGCTTCCTCGGTCCCTATATAGAATGCTCGACCTCGGGGTGGACTGATATTAAGTACAGGGTTTGGGTTATTTCCTTCAATTGCCACAGCTAGAGAAGCTTGCATCGGTGGCTTATTCAACTGAGGACAATTATTCCGGTAGTGATTCGGGCTGTTGCACTCGTAGCAAGTCTTTTGGTTATTCCT
Organism: Chrysanthemum seticuspe; assembly: GCA_019973895.1. Classification (NCBI taxonomy): domain Eukaryota; kingdom Viridiplantae; phylum Streptophyta; class Magnoliopsida; order Asterales; family Asteraceae; genus Chrysanthemum; species Chrysanthemum seticuspe. The sequence continues at coordinate 292,729,273 of BPTQ01000001.1, forward strand.
CATGTTGCCCGTATTAGCCGTTGTTATTGGTCTTGCACGCTCTCTACACTGGCTTGAAAAATGACTCGACTGATTGCATATTGTACATAAGCGGCAGGGCTTGGACTTCGGGTGATGATAAGCACATTTAGCACATTTGGGATGTGTACCCGCATACTCTCTTTGTTCAGTACCAGTTGCCACAAAAACTCTTGCCTTTTTGTTGTCTGCTACCACGTCTATCTGCTTATTCGACCCACTTGCTTCCTTCCTCTTATCACTGCTCTTCAAAGTACCATTTCTAACCATCTCGTCTGTCAGGGTTCCTGCCCTCAGTATTGCACTTTGTATTGTAGACGGCTCAGTTGTTTTCACGGTTCCACGAATTTCGGGGACAAGACCATATATGTACCTCGAGATTCTCTTGGACTCAGGGGTAACTAGATGAGGAACTAGTCTAGCTAACTCATGAAATCGGTCTGTGTAGGCTGCGTGACCAGCCCCTATCATGGAGTGGTGATAAAATTCATCCTCCAGTTTCTGCATTTCATTGTCCGGGCAGTACTCCTCTTTCAATAATGCCTTAAATTCGTCCCAAGTCATACCTATAGCTGCCTCTCTGCCCCTAGCCTGTAGCTGTGTGTTCCACCATGTCAATGCCTTTCCTGATAGCAAGCAAGCAGCATACTTCACCCTCTGATGTGTGGCACAATTGCTGATGTCGATCACTGCCTCTGTCTTCTCTACCCATCGAGTATACGCCAAAGCACCTCCTATACCATCAAACTCCACAGGTTTGCATGCCGAAAATTCCTTATATGTGCATCCAATTCTGTTGTTGTTGTTGTTGGTGTTGTTGTGGTTGTTGCTGCCAGCTACATTGTTGGTGTCACCAGTACCGTTCCCGTTCCCGTGATTTCCCGAGTTATTCATATGAATTCCAACTTGTGTGACAATAGTGGGAAGCAAGATTTGAAGTTGTTGAGCGATGATGGTGGCAAAATCAGGGTTTCCGCCAGTGTTGTTGTCATTGTTACCCATGTCGCTACCACCTCCTCTACCTCCACGCCCACCTGTCATTCCACCTCTTGGTGCCGCACCACCTCGACCAGTACTGCGTGTTACTCTCTTTGGTGCCATTATCTCTGCAAGGGAAAGAACCGTTGAATTCCCAATGTCTATGCTTAACGTCCTCAAACATAATACCACGCCACAAATTGGTTCCTAAGGTGTCCACACCGATCTACGTATGCGTGGTTGCATATGTCCACGTGAGTTATGACGCATTTATAATTATGTTGGCCACCATAATTATAATTGCCTCATTTCACACGTGTACATACCACCAAGCATACATGTCCCGGCGATTGGTGTTACTTAAGTAGGTAGCCAGTCTATCATCCGATTCTAAACGGTGAAGGAGGGATTTAGGGTAGGTATCTAGGAAAAGTCGCACTTGGTGTATAGGAAATTCCGTTAGGTGCTAAAGTCACTATGAGGTTTAGTCGCCAGCAGTTCCCAAAGTATCCTCAAGAGAACTCCCATCCTCGGGCAAAATCATCAAATCTATCCAGCTTTATAGTAACACTTATTTAGCTCGATCTCGCATCTCATCAAACAAGAACTGTCACGAGATCAAGTTAGATAAGTGCTCATTACTGAGCTCCATATCTTTGATGACCCAACTAGATTTTGGGACTCCCCTATTGGTAAAAGGAAACTACGTTATCTAATGAGGTGGTTCTAGAAGAAATACTTAAGAAAACATATGCGCACGAAAAGTGTGTAAGGTGATAGGAAAAGAAAGGATCGACGTGAGAGCGGTTATAGTCTAGGAACTAAAATGCAACCTAGTTCTCTATAACCAAGGCTCTGGTACCAATCTGTCACACCCCCAAAATATCGCAGCGGAACGATAGTGTCATTGGGGTATGACGTCATAGCACAAAGTATGGATACAGAAAACGACCTCTATAATGAGACGTTTTGAAAAGTTTACCATTCGATAAATAAGTTAAAGTTTACACAACAAGAAATCACAAGGTTTGATAACACATAAAGAGTTTACAAAACATGTCGAATGGTAATTGTTAAAAGCACAAGACTCCAATGTATGCCATGCGACCCAAAAGCTCCATGAAATGCTATCACCTTAAGACCTGAGATAAACATGCTAAAAAGTGTCAACACAAAGGTTGGTGAGTTCATAAGTTTGTAACAAAATGATTTGAAATACTTTGAGAAATGTTCACACAGCAAAGGCATTGTAAATCCACTCAGTTCCAAGTTCCGCCCATACAAAACTTGCAACCTGTGTGTTCACAACCCATTGCCTAAATAGAATGACAATCATGAATATGCGCATTAAAGTAGTTAAAGTATAAATGTCACCACAAGGGTCTTCCAACAACTCGTGTTGGGATGTTCCTCCAACGCTCACGTTGGGATGTATCCATAAAAATGGCCTTCCAACATATAAATGCCGGGATGTTCCTCCAACGACTCACGTTGGGCTGTATCCAAATTAATGGCCTTCCAACATATAAATGCCGGGATGTTCCTCCAACGACTCACGTTGGGCTGTATCCAAATTAATGGCCTTCCACCATATAAATGATGGGATGTTTGTTTAAGTCTAGTCGCAACACGCACCAAGTCTAAAGTATAAGTAATATTGTTTGGCAATAGAGTTTAAATGTTTTGATAAATAAGCATGTATCTCGCCCCAAATAGTTTATAGGAATTTAAACGAGTAAAAGTGGGGTATGAACTCACCTGGTGTGATTAATATGCTAACAAAAGGAAGTGCACGAAAGTGAGGCTCGGAAACTATCAGCGACCTAAAATGAATATTATGACTCGAGTTATGATATGTTGTCGTGAATGCATGATTTGAAAACGTATCACCCAATATGCTACTTGAAAACTAGTTATATAAAAATATTGTTACTTTTGAGCTAATGGTGAAAATGTAGTTAAAACTACGTAACGGTTTTAGTAATTGATAAATCGGTTTTCATCGGACTTGACGTAATATATACATAAAAAAAACTAACTCGTTTTTAAGGTCCGTTTCCCCCGAAACGTCCGTTTAGGCCCTCAAAAACCTTGATTAAAATCCTGACAGCTTACTAACGCTGTGAATAGTGTTTTCAGCACGTTTTTGACTCAAAGTTCGGTTAACCATAACTCACTCGTTTTAAGTCCGTTTTTCAAGTTCTTTATATCCACTCGAAGGTAATTAAGAGTACTAATATATTTTTAAACTTCAGAGACTTCACAGAAATTTTTAGGCTACTGTTTGGTCAGTTAAAACTCGGACTGTATAAACATTTTCCGGAAAATTGTAGTTTTTAAATCGTAACTTGGAAACCACGTATCTTTTTCGTTATAAATCCGTTTTAGTCCGTTCAAAAGGCCACGTTCATAACTAAAAATCTATTTTCTAAATCTTTAATAAAACTTATAAAAATGACTAACTTTTCGGAAAAATTATAAATTTCGACAGCGCTTTCGCGCTTATTTTAAACTTTACCATTTTTATCTACTTGTTTAACCACAACTTCACCACAAAAATCCCTTAATCTACTCATCACCAATCCTACTAGTAAAACACTTCATTTGATCATAACCAAAATAAATATTCATTGTGAGGCTAAAAATATATATATACAAACTTGAATAAACATATATAAAATTTATGTAACCATTTCCTCCAAAAACCACAACTAGACTTTGATGATCCATTTTTCAAACTTCTCATTTTTATAAACTTCTAACTAGTACATACTTGTTATAAAAATTAATAGGACACATATGGGTGATAACATTTGATAAACATGAATAAAAACTACAACTTGAGCAAGTATGATCATATGGACTTCAAGAAAATGTATGAAAAATATATATGAAAAAGTAAGAGATGAAGTTTCATGCTTACAAGTGCTAGATGAGGTTTATGATCAAGGATTAACCTAAACACCCTAGGTTTTTATTTCAAAACCTAAACAAAGAGTGTTACTAGATTGTGTAGAACTTGATTAGAAAACTTTTGATGATCACCCCTTGATCACCTTATGATGGCCGGATATTTGAGGGAAGAAGGAGAAGAGAAAAGACTTGACTTCACACTTTGAATTATTGGTTTGAATGAGTAGAATGTGTAAAGTCTTTGATGTGTAAGTATATATAAATAAAAGATCTTGCATATCTTGTTGGATCATGTATTTAATGATACATATACATATATTTATTATTAATATGTAAAAGTATAAATGTAGTAGAAGTAAAGTTATTTGAGGATAGTAGTAACTTGTAGTATTGTTAAATAAGATTAGTAAGTTGTATACACATTTGAATATTTAAGGTAGCGTTAGATAAAATAAATTTCACGGGTCAAGATAAAATATATTTAGGTCATAAAAATTATAAAAATACATTTCTTGTAAAATTTGAGTAATATAATAATTATCGTGTAGTTTTTAAGAAAAGCGCCGTAATAATATAAATATAACAATTTATATACGAAATAGATTTAAAACACTGGGTAAACTAATAATAATATTTTTTTAAAATCTTAATATGAGTATTAAAATATATTGGAATAATTTTTGGAAGTATCGGGTCAAATGTTCAAAATAATTAATTACGCGATAGCGTTTATTTAATAAGAAAATAACGTTTAATGTAAAATGCAAAACCATGCACAAACCGTTATGAAATGACGAATATGGAATATGAGAAATGACCGGAAATTGAGAATTGTGACAGAAACAACCGGCTGGATTCCACTGGAGCGGAGTTATAAACATGACCGCCTAAGTAGTATAGTTAAACCGACTCGATACGATCTCCAGACACTTTAACGACCCTCGTGTCAGCTACACTTAGCTGCAAGTGCTTTGATTGAGTGTGAATGTTTGGCATATAAAGTCTTGTTTTGATGGAATTGAGATAAGGATTTAAAACGTACACTTTTAAGGGGTCATTTAAGCCCTTAATCGCCCACTTTTATATCAGTTACTGCTTAATTTTGTTCCTTTTCACTTTTTAGGTCTCTTAAAAGTAAAATGCTGGAATGATGCATTTTTGGACGAAAAGGAGTGAATATGTGAAGAAAATGGCTAAGTCAAGATCAAGACACTCAAGATGCTGGAATTACACCTGACGGCGTCTCAAACAGAGGGCGACGCCGTCCCTATTTTATGACGACTCAGTAGCGAAAGTGCTATTTTACACCTTTCTTCTCAGACGACTTAGATCCAGATTCAGACGACGTCACTGCTGAAGACTGACGGTGTCACAACCACAACGTGACACCGTCCCAATGATGACTTGGCCAAGATGAAACCCTAATGGCGGCGATCTAACGGCGTCCCAACTATAAGGTGACGCCGTCGCAGATGTAAAATTATATATAGAAATCGAATTTTTAGAATTTTAAGAGGTAGACTTGTGGAGTAAAAACCTAAAACGATTGTAGTCTGGTGTGGACAGTATTTTAGGGTTCTCATACCATATTTTACATCGAGATAAGTTATTATTCCCTTGATTTCATTATGTCTTCGATTGAATGTGTGTATGCTTGCATGTTTAACATGTCCAACTAATTTACCTGTGTGTTGCTTAGATCTATGAAACCTAGTTATTAATTATTGATTGGTTGTCTCTTATCTTAATTGTAATTGACCTAGGAGTGTATTAGACCATCGTTGTGTTTTTAATGCTTGAGTTATCTTTGTGAACTTTAGTTTATAGTTACTAGCGGAATTGTAGGCTAAACATCCGAAGATAACCTTAGTGTTAAGTTTATGAATCCTAGAGATTCGTAGTCATTAACCTTAAGGTAGTCTCAAAGAGTTAGGGATAAAAGCACACCCTACGACCTTAGAAAACACTACGCGTTAAGAATAAGGACGTGACAATTCAACCACCAATAAAAGATAACTAGGGAGTAATAGTATCTAGGTAGACACATCTTTAATCATCATACGAGCACACTTCAATAGATATAGACTACCCATTAGTTTAGATAATTAGATAGTAGAGTAATCGATAGAAGTACCAACCCCTAAATCCAAACCCCGAGATTTTACCCTTAGCTTTCTAAAAAAATATAAAAAGTTAAAAAATAATCTTTCTCAACCTCAACCTTAGCGTTTTAAACTTCTTAGTAGCATTCCTATTCCCCTAGAGAACGATATCAATCCCCGAGGCTTACCCTAATACTACACTACAACGATTAGGTTCACTACCTAGGTGGTTGAAAAACTTGCTGGACGAAAAAGAAGTTTCCTTTGACCCCGAACGCGCGTTGAACGAGTATCAAGTTTTTGGCACCGCTGCCGGGGAATAGAATAGCTAGTTAGATTTCTATCTCGTTTAAGTTCCCTTCCTTGATTCCTATCAAGTAATATTTTTCCTCAATTTTAGCTACCTCGTAGTCTATCCCCCTTCTTCGTGAAATTGTTCGTAAACCCCATCACTCACCATGATCCAAATCTTTCACCGTAGAAACTTTGCACTACCTGATCCCAATCCCCCTCCCAATCCCGAAATAGAAAACGCAATCCCACAAAACTTTTCACCCGTTAACCACTTTGGAAATCACATAGGGCATAATGAAATAAATTGGCAACAACATAGTCCTTTCTATGACTCGGATTCCGATGAAGAATTTGACTATGGCGAGGCACTTGATAGCGGAGAGGTCATCGATGAAGTTAATTTTGAAATGGAGGAAGAATTCTCCAAATTTTTTGACCCTAGGTGTAGAATTGAGGTTTATGGCCCCTTTAACATGAAATTCTCTTGTAAAATAGGATTAGAAGGTTTTGATGCCTACTTGAATTCGTTTTTACCTTTAAACTTAATCTCGAGGAACTTATATAATAAAATTAAGGTAAATGAGTTCACCTATCAAGGGAACAATGTTGTTGATGCGGTCACTCACTTGCACGTGTTTGTCGGAAGCTTTGCTTATTTGGTAGAATTCATGGTCTTAGAAAACTTAGGAGAATTTATTGATAAAAACCTCACTCAAGTGATATTTGGAAAGCCTTTTAAGAGGATGACTAAGTTGAATGAACAAATGATTGATGGTTTAGTTACATTCTCTAATGAAGTTGAAGATTTTGTCTATCAAATGCCATGTGCTCACCCTAGGTTCAAACACAAGGATATCGAGTCATGTAATCGAATGGCTCCCGTTCCGATACTTAGTGAAAGAGATAAACAACGGGGACTTAGGCATACTTATAAAAAAAATGAAAAGTACTATAAAAAATGCCCAGAGTTAGGAGATGAATACAAGAAAAGTGAAAGAACATTGGAATGGCTTAGATATGTGCACGTAAGCGTGCACGAGACAACGTAGGGGCATGACTTTGAGTCTAGCTACAAGACTCAAAAATAAAGAAAAGCGCTTCGTGGGAGGCAACCCATGCTTAATTGTTTGCTTGTTTGTGTATCATATATTTTTTCATTCATTGTTTATTCTCATGTTTGAATTTGTGAAAATGCTTTATTTTGTCTTTAACCTCGTCTTAATTACATATAAAGGTATTTTACAAAAAAGGAAAAGTGTAGGGAGGATTACACACGTTTTTAAAAGAACGTGAACATGAGAACTATGATTAGTGAAAATGATATATATGTGTGTTTGTTAGAGTCAAATGCTTGTATCGAGTCATAATGGATGTTTTGCAGGAATTTTTCCATATTTTAAAGGTGTAATATTTCCAGAATTTTTCCAGATAAAAACACAGCAGACCAGCTTCTGTCAGGATAACCTGACTGCGTCCAGTTTATAACCTGACGGCGTCAGGAGTAGCAGAAAAAGCTTATTACTTTCTCTCGTTTTTTGTGCTATTTATAAAAAGTTTGGAAATTCTCAGGTCTTAATTTTTTAGAAAATTTGCAAACATCCATTCCACAAGCATTATATCCTAGTCTAGTAGAGTCATATATAGTTTTACCACCGATTTTACGCGAAGGTTTCGTCTATTTTCTTAAAGTGTGCAGGTTTTATTTATCAAGAAGAAGAAACATAGTATTGGATGAAGCTTATCACGCATACATTCTTCTTGGAAAGAATTTAACCACTACTTCACACGGATCCTACCGAGCTAATAAGGGGAGTACTAGTTTCTTTCTCTTTTAATTACCTTCCATTATCATAACGTTGATACTTTCGGGGAACATTGGGGACAATGTTTAGTTTAAGTGTAGGGAGGGAGAATAAAATGGGAACTTTGAAACTATTCTTATCCTTGATTATTTGTCTTGTCTTATTTCATTTGTGTAATAAGATATGAGAAATATCGGTTGGGGTAATTTTAGCACCAAATTTAAAAATTTTCATGACATGTATGAGTGGGTCTTTAGTATTAATAAAGCGTCTCACGGATAGGAAGTTATATGACTAGCACAAAAACCCTTTACCACTTAAATTTCACCCTAAAATGTGAGGTTCACCCCTAGATCTATAGGAATTAAAGCATTCCCCTTTAATGCTTCGAGAGTGTAGTGGTAGTATAATATATTCTAGAACTTGTTTTGTGATGCATGCCGAGATCGCTAGTGGGACTACACTTGTGTAGTTAGGAATAACTAAATGATAAGAGGTATTAGGATAACCCTTGTTTGATACCCGTATTATAATTACTTCTTCCAAATCGGTCGAGTAATTCCCCCACACCCTTGCGTTGTACTCATCTTTAGTACACGACACCCCTAGTTAACCCCTCAGAGCCTATCCTTTTCGCGATTCTCATGATGTTTCGGTTTTCTGGAATATCAATGAAGAGCATTGTTTACAATCCACCCCCAAATGTACACCCAAATCACCTTAGCCTACCTTGTATGCACTCACCTTTAGTGCATTATTGTTATCACTACTAAATCCTTAGTTCAATTATCTAGTTACTTGCATGGTTTGTAAGTCGAGTCATATCTTTTGTACACAGTTTTGGGATGATTGGGACTCATGGGTAAAGTTAAATATTATGGAGTGACGGGAAAGAACGTTAAATTCAAATTCCCTTTATTTACGTAATAATGTACTCCAAGTGTTTTGATCTTTTCAATTCGGGCCAAATTAGTATTAGAGTAATAAAAACTCAAGTGTAGGGATGCTCCTATACATCCCTTATACTTTGATGTTATCGTAGAGGATGGTAGAGTAAAAGTGTATGCAAAAAAAAAAATGAAAAAAACATACGGGCTACCATCCTACCTGTTAGGATTTAGAAAATCCATAGTGAAGTGTCGATCACCCCAACTATAGTCTAGCACAAGTTAGCTCGTAGACATATCGTTATTTACTGTTTATTAGTTTAGTTATTAGCTTAGTGCAACACCGTGGAGGAAGGATGGGTCTTTACCCACTGTATACCTTATCCATAGTCTGACACGAGGACGAGTAGTCTGTAACTATAAATACCCCTTCTATCCAACAAGGGTGGTGCTTCAATCTAAACTTTTCTTTTTAGTTTACTTTCTCTCTCTAAAAGATCACCCTCTCTACTCTTTCTCTCTCTAAGATGGCATACTTGTATAATCATCTCCCTAGACCACCCGAATCATCAAACAACACAATATTTATGATCCAACAAGTGGTATCAAGAGCCATGGTTATTGTGTTGTGTTGATTTATTGTGGTTTTGATATATGTTTTAGACTGTTTTTTTTGTACTTTTCTTGGCCGGAATTTTTTTTCCGATTAGTGTGGGTAAACAGTTTTTAACAAGTTCTGGTATCCTTTTTGGTAAAAAAGTCATATGGTTCTGTCAAAGTTTACTATATCTGTATTGGTCAAAATCTGGTCCAAACAGATTATTAATCTTTTGACATTTTTTTTGTACCAATCTGTGAAGTCAACATGGTCTTTCTTGTGGTCATAACGGTTATATCATAAAGCATATTAGTCATTTTTCTGGGTTATTTTGAAGCTAAACGGAAATATTGGTCAGAATTCTCGCCGGAAAAATGGTCAAAGGGTCAAAACCCTAGTTTTCTACGCCTAAGGACAGTTTTACGTGTATGGAATACGGGTAAACACAAGGTTACTCGTAAAAACTTATCTCTACGCGTATGGTTATGCGTAAGGACCTGGTTACGCTTAAAGTTTTTGACGACTAAGACTGTTACACCTAAAATAAGACTTTATGCATAAGAATGGGCAAAGGGCTTATGCATAACAAAGAAGTTATGCATAAGGAAGTTGGGGTACGCTTAAGTTTACGCGTAGAACTTTTTTCCCGTGCAAAAACAAAAAATCTTATGCGTAGACTAACTAAAAATGACCGACCATAAGACCACACATACCAAATACCATGTCACAATATTACATCTAACCCATCAACAAGAAGCTGTACTGACCTCATCTCTCGAATCCTAACATTAACTTTATCTGAAATCCAGGACTCTATTAAAAAAAAACAAATAAATCAATCTCAGAAGCGGTTCACTTTTTTTTATCTTTCAAAGATTTTAATTGAACCATATTTCATCATAGATCAAATTGTAATGCTTACCAATCTTGTTGAAGATTAAACTTCATCACTATCCAAAAGCCACAAGAATAGAGAAATAACAAGTATGTTATAACCAGGAAAAGATACGGTAGTGTTTGTGTGAGATGTTTTGGATTCGATGAGTGATCATAAGATGATGATGAATCTGAGATGGGATTTGATTGGTTTGATAGATGAGATACATTTCTTTTCTCTTCAAGATCTGTTGTTGTGAGATAAAACATTTGGGAGAGAAAAAGATAAGAAGGAGGCGTATTATTTGTGAGATTAGGGTTATGATATGAGATAAATTAGGGCTTTTGGAATTGTGAAATAAAAAGAGCTTTGGGCTGAGATTTGTTACGGGCGTTGATGGGATGTTGTATTTTTTAATCACACTTTTCATTTGGAGGTTGATAAAAAGAGCCTTGGTGTTTGGACTAAAATTGGTATTTTTGGTATGATATTTTCCACGGAAAGATACTAATTCACGGATTGAGCTTAATTTTTGAGAAAAGGATTATTGAAGTAGGTGACCTCACTTGGGATTTGGAGTTTGAATGGAAAAATCACACTTTTCATTTGGAGGTTGATATACAATTTGGAGATTGATATACAAGCTCGTTTGAACATTGGGCCATGAAGCTTAGATTCAGATGACGGTCAAATGGGCTTCTCAATATGAGATCGGATTTATGACACTTGGATTAATGAGACTTGTTGAAGCAATTTGATCAGAAATTCTCATGGAATATTCGACGCGAGAGAATGTCAATGATACTTCACAGTCTAAGCAAAATCTTTCAAAGAATCTTCAGCGTCAGTCATAATGTTTCAAGATGTTTGCTTATGACAAGAACTTCTCGTGCAAATGGTCGTACACGTTATGATGCTTCTGAAAGTTCGAAACCATCATGGGGGAGAAACGTGTACTTTGATGTTACGGTCAACCTCCAAGGGGAAGTAGTATATACTATTTGACTTAGTATGGTTTGTGAAGTTATCTACATATGGGTAAAGAATTGTTGATGGTGGAGAAGAATCTTTGAAGAATCGCTGCATGTTCCCCTAAAACAGATATTCACTGTAACCAAATTTGTCTCAAAACATTCAAGCTGACATTGTTTATGGTTTAATCTTGATTTTGTAAAATCCCGCGAAAGAATCTATTTCTCGGTTTAAATCATAGAATTGTAAAATCCCGCGATGATGGAACCATCCTGGAGAAAGAGAAAGTATTTCTAGAAATTATTTGATGTTGGAGCTACGGTTTCTACTTCAAAGAAGGGATAAAAGGGTGTACTTCATAAATGAGGTCATTGTTCGGATTGTTTTCTTGGCAGTTTAGTTATTTCAAAGTTTTACTAGGTTATGTGCTTTTAACCATGGTCAGGATGAAACCATTATCATAGTTCACTTAAATCATCAACGAAGGCTAGATCTGAGATTTTAACCAGAAGATGTGACAACGGCTTAATTCATTATTATTCATTTGAGGTTGAAGTGAAATTTCAGGGGCGAGTGTACTTAGTATCTGAAGGTATCAGGGATGGTTGGATGAAGATTCTTCGAGATCCTTGTTCGAGCTTTTAATATTTTCAAAAACGAAGACATGGAAATCTAGTTCTTTTTCGGTGATTTTTCCTTTTCTTTTTATCATTTGGGGGAATTGGTCTCTTACCACCACAAAATAACTATCACTTTAAGGAGTTACGTTGTAGTGCTCAGTGTCACATTAAATTGGGGATTTTCAAGAGGTGATGTACATCTTATACTTGATGGTTGGTTGGATGAAGAGTATAAAGTACTTAGGGATTCAAAGGGGGATGAACTCTCGGCACTGTGTGCAAGTTTACATGTGTGCAAGTTTACATCACGAGTTCGGGTAAATTCACTTCAGGGTCAAATTCATCATATTGGGTTTTCTCCATCAGCTGTCACGACAAAGAGCCTACTGAATGATAATGGGGTTGATTACAAGTTTTGCCAAGAGATGCTGAAAAGAAAGAGATTATGACGTTTGAACACAACAACTCAAGCCTTGTACTCTAAAGAAAAGAAATGTGTACGCTTCAGTGCGCATTATCTTCTAAAGAAGAAGAAATCTTCTTATGACGTTTGAACACAACAGTTCAAGCCTCGTACCCTAAGGAAAAGAAAAGTGTACGTTTCAGTGCGCTTTATCTCCAAAATAAGAGAAATCCTCTTATGACATTTGAATACTTCAGTTCAAGCCTCGCTCCCTAAAGAAAAGAAAAGTGTAGGCTTCAGTGCGCTTTATCTTCTGAAGAAGAGAAATCTTCTCAATTATGACCATTCTCATCAACATGCTTCATACTTTTTCCATGCGCTTTTAGTCATCAAGTGAACCGAACTACTGTTGATTGTTTTCTTATTGCACTTGCTCAATTATAATAACGATGGCGACATCATATGCTACCTTTGAGGGGGAGAAGTGTGAATAGACTACATTTGGATGATTTCACTTGTTTAGTCAAGAATGACAACGTCGTATGTAATTCTTGAGGGGGAGAAGAAGTGTGATAATTCTGCATGTTGAGTTATTTATGAGAATATATGGTCATACGGCTCCAAACTCATGTAAGAACCGAGCTTCTTCTTATCGGGTCATCTTCACATGAAGTTTCTTCTAAGAGGCGTTGGTTGACATCTTCTCACGAACTGATGATTAATGAGAAAGTGCTTCCATTTGCTGGGCTGTTTTCCTTGATGAACATCTTTCTGTTCTTGTTTTATTTGGAGGGATTTATGTTAAGGGGTATTTCTACACATAATATAACAGGAATGCATTTGGTGAGAAGAAGATGTTAACTTTTTATTCCCCAAATGGACAATCATGAAGAAGGTCGAGTCTACAGTCTGTTCTACATTTTCTGTTGCATGTTAGAAGACAAGACTTCTTCTTAATCTGGGCACTTATTAAATAGATTGTCGGTTTAGGGAAGAGCACTAATTGGGGGAGAGTGAAAAGTCATATTTAATCTCCTAATTAGGGGAGAGCACATTCTACTTCAACAAGTTGATTCTCACAAGTCTTCAAGTGTTCTTCTCAAAAGATTTCAAGTATATGGGCGTATAATGTGTTGCTGATTCTGAAGTATCAAAACCAGCAAGGGGGAAGGAGACACGCATCTAAACGCAAGCAAACTTGATGAACTTAATACTTCTAAGTGATTGAACATATCCCGGGAAGACAAATGTCATTACCGCAGAGAAACTTAAGGTTTGACTCATGGCGTTTAGTGTTCTTATTCCAACTATGTGGGGGAAGAGATGGAAGAGTTAGTTTCTGGTGATAAAAGAGGTACACAAGTGTGTGATGATTTCGATGATATACATTGGGGGTGCTCAGCTATTTCACTTGAGAGCGTAATCAGTGATTCAGTAATAATCACTTATACAGGAGTTGACTTCAGCAGAGATAATCAGTGATTCAGCATGCTACTTCAGTGTTATCGATTATTATTTCTTTGGGCATTTGGTTACTTCGGGTTCTTGAGCTTCATACACGATCATCAGGGAATGAAAATGCGAACATTGGGCAGGTGTTTTCATTCCGGGCATGATGTGTATTCGGGAGAGTTCTTGAGCATTATACAAAGAGACTGACTGCATCAATTCAACTACTTGGGGAAATTGTTCTCTTGACACCTTTTGGAATGGATCGCTTCAGACTTTAGTGGAAAAGGAATTTGAGAAGAGTTATTCAAATGTGGGATGATACGTTGATGTTCTTCTTCTTGATGATATAACCCCGAACGGAGAATCTCGATTATCGTTCTTAAAAGGAGCAGCAGGATTTATGATAATGGTGTGCTCCTCTGTGCACCTGGCTAAGGCAAGCTTGGAATAGAACTTCGAATGTGCTCATCTAATGGATTTTCGGTTTGGGGGGAAGCTGCCAAAGTCTCACTTTATGAAGGTTCAAAGTTCTGACGACTATTCTGTGTTAGGAATTAGAAAATCCAATCATTAAAGAGTCGGTCACCTCAAGTATATGTATTCGTTAGAAAGCTCGTAGTTGTAGTCAAGTTATATTGTTAAGTAGTTTGTTATGTAACACCGTGGAGGACGGACGGGTCTTTGCCCACTGTATTCCTGATCCATAGCCTGTAGGTGGCGTTTGTTTGTAAGAAACTATAAATACCCTCTACCTCCCAAGGTAGAGGGTTGGAGCTTCAATACCATTTTTCTTTGTTTCACATAGTTCCCAACTCTCTTCCCTTTCTCTCTCTAGAACTTTCTCTCTCTAGAACTTTCTCTCTCTAAACTACTTGAACACCTCTTATGGTTATGGTTTAATGTGTTTGTGAAATCCTATATCTTACAATTTGGTATCAAGAGCCATGGTTTGATCACTCATCTTTCATGCTCTTTGTTTTGGTAGATTTCATAAGGTTTTTGGGGTATTAAGTGTTTAGAAGAGTTTGATTCATTTGGACAAATTCTAGTATTAAAGTTTGAATTTTGCTTGTACTTTTGTGTTTAGGATCATCATATGTGTTTATGTTTTGAATTGTAAGGCTTAAATCATTGTGGTTTGGTTGTTTTTTTATTGATAAAGTGGTTATTTTTGAACTTTGTACAAAGCGAGTTGAGTCTCGGATATTTACTTCTTCAAAGCGAGTTGCTTTGTTACTGGATGCGAGTTGATATATGCGACTTGGCTATTTAGCGAGTTAAGCTTTTAAGTGATTTGGTGGTTAAGCGAGTTGTGTCTGTTTGCGACTTGCTATTAAGCGAGTTGATTCTTAAAGCGACTTGGTTTATTAAGCGAGTTGATTGTGTTGCGAGTTGATACTAAAGCGAGTTGGCTATTTAGCGACTTGTTTCATTAAGCGAGTTGATTGTGTTGCGAGTTGATACTAATGCGACTTGGCTATTTAGCGAGTTGATTCCTTAAGCGACTTGTTTCTTTGAGCGAGTTGGTTGTTTAGCGAGTTGATTACTAAGCGAGTTGAGTGTTTAGCTACTTGTCTATTGAGACTTGTTACTTCTTCGTGATACATTCTTACGGTTGTTCTTTTGGTTTAGTAAAATCCCGTGAAATAATCAATTTCCTGGTTTAATCAAATAATAGTAAAATCCCGTAGAACTTGTAATCATGGAAAACATCGTTCCTACTATTGTTTCTTCCGTAGCTGAAGACGTTCAAGCAGCAGGATCAGATACACGTCCACCTATGCTTGATAGAACTGATTATGACTCATGGGCTCAACGAATCTGATTATACTGTTTGGGAAAAGAAAACGGAGTCAAGATTCTCAAGTCAATCGATGAAGGACCTTATCAGATTGAGACCACAAGAGACATAATTGATACTGCTGCTGATGGAACAATGATCTTTGGGTTAGACAGACCAAAGACGTATGATGAGCTTAATGATAAGGAGAAAAAGAGATTCGATGCTGACATCAGGGCTTCCAACATTATACTTCAGGGTCTTCCAAAGGATATCTACAAGCTCATCAATCACAACACTGAAGCTAAGGCAGTCTGGGATAATGTTAAGATGCTTCTCTCTGGTTCAGAGTTAACTAAGGAAGACAGGGAATCACAACTATATGATGAGTTTGAATACTTCAAGATGAAACCAGATGAGAGCGTCTATGGGTACTACGTGAGATTCCATAAGCTTGTGAATGACATGAGGAACATCAAAATTACCATGCCAAACATTCAGCTGAACTCAAAGTTTGTGAACAACATGAATCCCGAATGGCACAAGTTTGTCACTTCTGTGAAGCTAACTAAAGGTTTGAAGAACACCAACTATGAGCAACTGTATGCTTTTCTTCTTCAGAATGAGAGACATGCAATGTTTGAAAAAAGGATTCTTGATCAATTCAAAACCAATCAGGGAGAGACAGGCTTATCAAATGACTCAACTGCCTTCTACACCAATGTTGGAATTACCACCAAAGCTTCTCAAGTTATACCCATGGGAGATGGTAATCACAAACTTATTCCTGATCCGAGGTTAAAGCAACCAGATGCTGATGCTGTCATGGGACATTTCATCAATCAACTGGCTCTTATGGTTAAACAAAACTTGACTCTTACTCCTCATACTAACAGTCTTCACACTAACAATGAAATCAGAACTGCATCCAATCTTCACAACCATGCTATAATCAGAGATGGGAAGGTTATGATGCAACCAGTTCAACAAAGGCAGTATGAACAAGGAAGAGGTGGAGTTGGTAGAGGATTTGTAGCTAATCAGAATCAAGGAAGAAATGTAAATCAAGGTCAAGCAAAGTCAGTCAAATGCTACAGCTATGGTGGTGAGGGACATATTGCTAGGAACTGAACATCTCCAAAATGTCCACAGAATGCAGAATACTTCAGAGACAAGATGTTGCTTGTTCAAGCTCAGGATAATGGAGCAGCCTTGGATGAAGAGGAATTTCTATTTCTTGCTGATGGAAATGCCAGAACTTATGATGCTGATGTTGATGAGCAGCCAATTCAGGAAATGGGTCACAATCATCAGAGTGCCTTCCAAGGCGCTGACTGTGATGCATACGACTCTGACATCGATGATGAACCTACTACACAAACATATTTCATGGCTAGCATTTCTCCAATGGTCTCTCCTAAGGTCTCATTATCACAGCAAGCTGGTCCATCCAAAGAATCAATCATCTCAGAGGTATTAAAACTATATGATGAAGTTGATGAGCAAAAGATGCATAATAAAGTACAATCTCTTGAAACTTATGAATCAGATATTGATGATGAGGGAAATATCAATATTGTCCCATATGATCAATATGTGAAGTAAAGTGAAAGTGAGGTTGTACCAAGTAATGCATCTTTTGTAGTCAATGATGACTGTGCCTTTGATGAATACACTGCATGTACCCCTGATGATTCTGTTATCTCTGAACTAAATGCCTATAAAGAACAAGTTGCTATTTATGAACATCGTGCTAAGTTTGAGTTAACCACACGTGAGCAGGAAATGGATGACCAAATGCGTACAATTATTCAAAAAAGTAATTTTAGAGAAGAAGTATTAAAACAAGAGTTAAACTCCACAAGAAAAGCTTTCTAAAACTGCTAAGCAAAAACAAGAACTTCAAGAAAATGTTAAAATGCTTAAGCAAGAATTCAATGCTAAGGAATCAAAACTTTTGAATGATTTTTCCAATCTAAAAACTTTGAAAAACAAGCTTGAAAATAAGTTGTACGTACATGGGAATACCATTCAGACTGCTCACTTGATCACTAAGCATAGAGTCTTAAGCGATAAGCATAGCATTCCCTTTGTTGAGGAACCAAATCCTGAGGTCATTAAAAAGGCTGAAACTGCTCATAAGGTAATTTATGATGGCAATGAAATCCTTAAACCTAGGTAGATACCTAGTTGTGCTGAGTGCACTAAGGAAGATAAGAAATCTGATGAGGTCACTAGGGAGAAAATGGATAAGAAACTCAACAATCCTTCATCTAAAGAGAAAAACATAATTATCAAACCCCATGACTACAAAAAGGAAAATTGGATTTCCTTGAACATGTTTAAGCCTCAAACATTGTTAACACCCGAACAAGTGTTCTGGAAAAAGGATCTTGAACATGTTTAAGCCTCCGATGTTCCAGAGTTTGATGCAGTTTTTTAGATAAATAAACGTGACGAACAGATTCAAGCTCATTGTTGCACGATCAGAAAGTTGAAAGCCCAAATTTCTCAATTAAAGGGTGAGAAGAACAATGTGACTGGCTCCCAAATGCCTCTATTCTCAGTATTCTCAAACTTTTCATCTACAAAACTTAGTAAATGCTTTACAAAAGGAAAACGAGAGCTTTCTAGAAGAAAATGAAAAAGTTAAACGTCACTTTAAAGAGTTATATGATTCAATGAAAGTCACTCGTGACAAAAACAACGAAAAAAATAACTTCTTTACAAAAGGAAATTGAGAATCTGAGGGGTCAGGAAAAAGGGAAACTGCCACTTGTTTTTAATGAGAATGTGACTTCAAAGTCATCCACTGACTGCAAATATAATGTGAATTTTAAATACATTCCTCCTCATCTTAGGAATAATGAAATTGTATTTCACAACTACTGTGCTCACCTTAAGGATAGTCTAGAATGTCTCCGTGAGATTGTGGAAGAGGATTACAAAATAAGCCTCTTGATAGAGAAATTAAGTTTGCGTGCATTCAGGCCAAACGATCTCAGGAACTGCTAGAATGTTTAATTGCAACATGTCCTAAATCCTTAGGTGCGAAAGGTAAAGCTGTGATGCCTTGTTCTATGCCTAGTTCCAAGCATACAAACCATTCCATACCCAGTTTTAAGAAAGTGAACACTAATGTGCCTTCTAGTAGGTCAGATCCTTGCACATCTAGTTCAGGAATGCAAAAGGTAGATCAACTAACTAATGTTCCCATAATTCCCTCTACAGGAGTAATTAGTGACATTAAAGCAAGCGGGTCAAAGCCTCCAGGCAATACCCAGTAAGATAGGACCTCGCAAGCTAAGAATGCACATTGGAAGAGAGTAGAAGACTAACCTAGGAACTTTAAGTTTGAGTTGAATAAAACGAATCGTGTTGATTCTAGTATTAGCCATAGGCGTACTATAATTAATTCGAATTTTGATACTATATGCAAACCATGTAATGATGTCTGCTTGAATTCTGTTACTAATCATGAATGTGGTGTGAATGTTCTGTCTAATGCTGTCAAATGCCTAGTTAAAATTGTTAATGCTAAAAATCATGTTAAGAAGGCTAAAAGGCAAAGGCGATAGAAAGTTAGAAAATAGTGGAAACCCACAGGAAGAACATTTAGTAAGATAGGTTATCAATGGATACCTTTTGGTCATAAGGATAATCAGTTTTGTCCTCAATCTGCTAAGACAATGCCCACTAGAAAATGGATGCCTACTGGTAGAACTATTCCTTTAAGAAGTGAACATACTTTGAATAGGTCAAATATGGACACCAGCACTGCATCTATTCCTAATGATTCCATTGCTTCTATTTCTGTTATGAATGTTTCTATTTCTGATGTGGGTGTTCCAATCACTGTTACTAACCAAATGGAACCCATTCTTGCATGGGGATCCCAAATATCCAGTTATCTATTCTTGTCTATGTTCAACTGCAGATCGTTCAAATCGTTCTGTGGTACCTGGACTCATGCTGTTCCAAGCATATGACTGGAGACTGGTCGCGGCTCATGAACTTTGTGAGCAAATTCATCGGGACAGTTAGATTCGGCAACGATCTTTTCGGTGCAATTATGGGTTATGGAGATTATATTGTTGGTGATAGTGTTATCTCCAGGGTATATTATGTGGAAGGTCTTGGTCATAACCTATTCTCTGTTGGTCAATTCTGTGATTCTGATCTAGAAGTCGCCTTCAGAAAACATACTTGTTTCGTTAGAGAACTTGATGGTAAGGAGCTTTTAAAAGGAACACGTGGCTCAAATCTATACACCATCTCTATCGAAGATATGATGAAGTCTTCTCCAATTTGCTTGTTCTCAGAGGCTTCGAAAACAAAGTCATTGTTATGGCATCGTCGTCTCAATCACTTGAACTTCGGCACCATCAATGATCTCTCCAGAAAGGACTTAGTTGTAGGTTTACCTAGACTAAAGTATGAAAAGGATCATATTTGTTCAGCATGCCAATTGGGAAAAAGCAAGAAGTATGCCCATAAACCAAACCTACAAACTCAATTACAGAAGTTCTTCATACAATTCACATGGACTTATGTGGACCCATGAGAGTGCAGAATATCTTTGGGAAGAAATATATATTAGTTGTGATTGATGATTACTCTAGATTCACCTAGGTCAAGTTCTTAAGGACAAAGGATGAAACTCCAGATATCATCATGAAACTCATCAAACAACGGCAGGTTCGACTTAACAAAACTGTCAGAATCATCCGAACAGACAATGGAACTGAGTTTGTTAACAAACAACTTAGTGAGTTTTATGAAAGTGTTGGAATCAGTCATCAAAGAAGTGTTCCACGAACTCCTCAACAGAACGGTGTAGTTGAAAGACGAAATCAAACTCTTGTGGAAGCCGCAAGAACAATGCTGATTTACTCAAAGGTTCCAATGTTTCTCTGGGCTGAAGCCATTGCCACTGCATGCTATACACAAAATCGATCCCTGATTCACACTGTTCATGGAAAAACTCCATATGAACTTGTCCATAACAGAAAACCTAATCTCTCATTCCTTCGTGTGTTTGGTACATTGTGTTATCCAACTAATGAGGGCCAAGACTTAGGCAAACTTAAGTGTAGCTTAATAATTAATCATACCAATACTCACCACTAAATGGTTGAATCTTGAAACATCAAATCCCTTTGTGAGTAGATCAGCTACATTGTCATCTGTGTGGACCTTGATAACATTAATGAGCCTATGCTCATAACAATCACAAATAAAGTGATGCCTAATCTGAATGTGCTTGGTCTTGGAATGATAAACAGGATTATTCACAATGTAATTTTTACTCTCATTGTCAATGTAGATAGGAGTATTCTTAAAATTGAATCCATAATCCAAGAGTTGATTCTGCATCCACAATACTTGTTCACAACAACTTGCAGCAACAACATATTCTGCTTCAGTGGATGATGTTGCTGCAATGGTTTGTTTCTTACATTGCCATGAAACTAATCTTCTTCCAAGATATTGGCATCCTCCAGTGGTTGATCTTCTATCATAATTATCACCTGCATAATCACTGTCTGAAAAGGCTTTCAAGTGAAAAGGTGAATCCTTAGGATACCACAACCCTAACTTAGGTTGTTGTTTGAGATAACTAAAAATCCTCTTGACTGCATTCATATGAGAGACCTTAGGTAAGACTTGATATCTTGCACACAAACAGACATCAAACATGATGTCAGGTCTAGATGCAGTTAAGTACATAAGACAACCAATCATTGATCTGTAAATTTTGACATCCATTTGATAAATAGGAAAGCCCATATAAGATGCAAAAGCAAGAAATAATCTTATGGCTTCATTTCTTGCTATAGGAGTAAACACTTCATCATAGTCCACTCCTTCTTCTTGTCTATATCCTTGTGCAAACAATCTTGCTTTGTTCTTGATGACATTACCTCTTTCATCTCTCTTAACTCTGAACACCCATCTTGTACCGATGACCTTCTTTCCATCTGGTAAATCACCTAGTACCCAAACATCTTGAAGTTTGAATTGAAGAAGTTCTTCTTGCATGGCTTCAACCCAACTCTCTTTGGCTAATGCTTAAGCTACAATCTTGGGTTCTTCTTGAGAGATAAAGCAAGTGAATAAGCATGTTTATTGATCCTTATGATTTAGCCTGTTTTGTTTATAAACTAAGCTAAGTAAAGCATTATGTTGCTTAGAGAAACCTTTAGCTTTTGTTCTAGTGAGCACTCCTGAAGTAGAAGGTCCAATGATTTGACCAGCATGATGATCTTTATGAACTCTTAATGTGGGAGTTTGTGGAACTTCAAGATCATCACCCAAATTTGTGAAATCAGCTTCTTCATTGGAATTTGAGAAAATACCTTCATCTTCTAATTCATCATCAATGTCTTCTAACCCAGGCATGTTTAGATCATTCAAATCATCAGAAGTACTGCCAATTTGTTTAGCAGTACTTTGATCCAAAGTACTGTGAGAGTAATCTGTAGACTTACCCTTTTTCTTTGCTGCTTCATAAGCTCTTCTTTGATCATCGTCATAAGATTGTGCTACTGTTTCTTGAAAAAGCATCCTATTAAGTTCATCTTGAATAGCTTGATCTTCATTAGACAATACGGATTTTCGTTCAACAGTACTTTTATCCTTCTCAATAGCTATGGGTTCTTCATCAGGAACAACGTCAGGTCTAATATTTACTCCGTGAACAATGTACTGTAAATCTTCTTCTTTGTGAACAACTTGATTTTCTTCTTTGACAAGAACATAGTTCATAGAAGGAGTCAAAACATCAAGATAAAACATCCAATCAAGACCTTTACCTTTTTGATTTTCTTGATCTTCTAAAAATCAACATGAAGACAATCTTGAACCTTTTTAGTAACCTTGTTGTACACTCTAAATCCTTTGCTATTGGTACAGTAACCCAATAAGTATCCTTCATCTGACTTGCCATCAAATTTTCCCAGAGTGTCAATAGTATTAAGAATAGTCAGAGGACATCCAAAAGGTTTCATAAAACGAATGTTGGGTTTGTTTCCCATAAGCAACTCATAAGGTGTCTTCATCTGAGGTTTAGTTACTGATACTCTATTTAACACATAACAAGCAGTACTTACAGCTTCAGCCCAAAATTGAATAGGTAGTAAAGAATTTACAAGCATTGTTCTGGCTGCTTCTATCAATGTTCTGTTCTTCCTTTCTGCAACATTATTTTGCTGTGGAGTTCTAGCAATGCTAAACTCCCTCTTAATTCCTTTCTTGGCATAAAATTCATCCATAAATTTGTTTTTGAATTCAGTACCATTATCACATCTAATAGATCTTACTTTGAGTCTCAATTGATTTTCAAAGGCTATTATAAGATCATGAATAGCATCAAAGGTTTCATCTTTAAATCCCAAAAAAAAGACCCAGCTAAATCTACTACAATAATCTGTTACAACTAAGCAGTATTTCTTCTTATTTAAGCTTGCAACAAAAACAGGTCTAAACAGATCCATGTGCAACAACTCTAAAGATTCTCTAATAGTTCTTTCCTCAATCTTCTTGCATGAAGCTTTGTGTTGTTTACCCTTCTTGCACGCCAAACATGAATGATCATTCTTGTATGTTTTGGAAGGTAAACCTCTAACTAAATTGCCTTTAACCAGCTTGTTGATATTCTTGAAATTCACATGTCCTAATCTTATATGCCATAGATGTGCTTCTTCAAGTGTTGCTTTCGCTACTAAACATGTTGCTCTTTCAGTAGAGTTAGTATTCTTCAAATCTATACTATACACATCATTGGTTCTTCGTACTCTCAGTGTTACCAAGTGATCATCAACAAGCTTGAACTCAGGGGAAAGAATAAGAAATTTTGTGTCAGTGAATAACACAGGGTGCTTCTTGTCACAAATCTGAGATACTGACAAAAGGTTGAACTTGAGCTCCTTCACATAACGAACATTCTCAAAATCAATGCTTCCTGCCTTGATGGTTCTTTTCCCAGTAATTCTACCTCCATTAGGATCATTCCCAAAAGCAACTCTTCCTCCAAAATATGATTTAAAATATGACAGAATCTCTTTGTCTCCTGTCATGCTTCCAGAGCAACCACTATCAACAATCAAATGATCTTTAAGCTCCTCTTCTGGGTTGCCCTGCACAAAGATGAAAGAGTTAGTTTCTTTTAGGAACCCAAGCCAGTACTGACTTGTGTTCCCCTTGTAGAGTGACATACTTAAATTCTTTAAGTATGTAATCTCCACTGTTTTTGAAAACATGATCAATTATTTTCTTTTGTTCCAAAACTTGTGTTGGTTTTTCAACAAAACTGTCTTTTTCAACAAAATTCTCTTTTTCTTTTTCAACAAAACTTGCTAAAAGTACTGTTTGTTCCCCATCAGTACTTTCTTTCTTAACCCAGTTGGTTTTAACACTTTGTGTTGATTTCTTTGATCTAGGTGTTCTATTTGAAGTGGAATACCTTCTAGGTTGATAGTAATTGGATCTCCTTGGTCTTCCATTAAAAAAAGTGCTAGCAGTACCTTGATTAGGTGAAAACCTAGCAGTACTTTGAGAAGGTACTGCTTGAGAAACATTTGACCTACCAGTACCTTGAAAAGTGTTGCTTGAGAGTACTGGTGGTTTGGAAAAAGGTCTTTTATGGTGAGGGTACCTATAGTCTTTTGAGAAATTACTATGGTTTACCCTTGTGAATGATTCCAAACTGGTTTATTCTTCCTTGGCTTATGATTGGTATATGTAGTCTTTAGGAATTTGCTTAAGTATTTTGAGTGAAAGTCACAGTCCTTAATCAAATGATCAGGACTATAACAAACAAAATATAATTTTTGACTCATAATCCCAAATTTGCTTCCTCTATGACCAAAACTATCCTGACTTTTTGGTGAATGATTAAAAGATTTTCCAAAATTAGCAGTATTTTGAAAAGTTTTTCTTGAAGGTACTGCTGAATGTCTAGCAGTACTTTGAGATGAAGGTACTGCTGGTTTTGAAAAAGCTTTAGGAAACCTTTTATCATTGTTGACACACCCTGAACTCTTAACATTATCATCCTTAGGTTTCTCAACTGTTTCTTTTGGGGATTCAGAACTAGATGGACTTGAATTAGATTGACCAGTAATCCTTTTCCTAAACTCTAAATTGTCTACTCCAAAACAAGAGAAATGTGTCCTAAGTGGTTGAAAACTACTAGTTGGTGGAGGAACCGCATTATAACCCTTGTCTTTCTTAAATTCAGGAGGTGTTTGACTAATTGAATCCCCATTACTAGATGTGTTTTCTTCTGAGCTAATGAGTTCATAATCACTAGTTGTTATCTCCTCTGAATCAATTTGTTCATTATCACTAGGTGGGTTCTCTTCTGTATTGTTAAATCCATACCAAAACCTAGGCCTGTTTTAATGTGTGCTCTTTTTTGTTTTTCAACAAAACTAACATGTGAAAGTGTTAGGAATTAGAAATTCCAGGTATTAAAGAGTCGGTCACCTCAAGTATATGTAATCATTTGAAAGCTCATAGTCGTAGTTATTTTAAGTTAAGTAGTATTTAGTTAAGTAACACCGTGGAGGACGGACGGGTCTTTACCCACTGTATGCCTGATCCACAGCCCGATGTGTGGCATTTTATGTAAGACTATAAATACTCTCTACCTTCCAAGGTAGAGAGTTGGAGCTCATAATAATATCTTTCATTTTCTCTCACTAAGTTCCCTAAACCTCTAACTTTCTCTCTCTAGAACTTCATTCATACGCCCCTTTGTGTTATGGTTTGATGTGTATGTGAAAACTAATATCTTACAATTGGTATCAAGAGCTATGGTTAGATCATATCTCGCACATCTTTGGATTCTTAGTGGTTTTTAGGTGGTTTTTGAGTTTGAAAAGTTTAGTGGTTTGTGCATCATTTGGTTGATTTCTTGTGTTAAAGCTTGGATTTTGTTAGTACTTTTATGTTTAGAATCATAACAAGTGTTTAGGTTTCCATTTGGTAAGCTTGAATCATCTTGGTTGGGGTGTTTTTGGATTGAAAAGTGATGTGTATGAGTTTTTTCTTGCTAGCGACTTAACACACGGAATTCTTTCTTCGTAGCGACTTGCTTTACAAATTTGTAGCGAGTTACAGTTTTGGACCTAGCGACTTAGAACTAGCGACTTACAGTACAAGTAGTGGACTTTCCACCACAGGTAGCGACTTGGAGGTAGCGACTTGGTCTGTAGCGAGTTGCTATTTAGCGACTTGTATCTTTAGCGACTTGAGTAGCGAATTGCTGCCAAAATTTTGCTAGCGACTTGAGGCTTAGCGAGTTACTACTTAGTGACTTGCATTTGTCTAGCGACTTGGGAGTGTAGCGAATTAGGTGTTAGCGACTTGGTGCATTTTCTTCTAGCGACTTGGGTGATTGTTTACGGTTTTCTCTTGATTTAGTAAAATCCCGTGAAAGAATCTATTTCCCGGTTTAATCATAGAGTTATAAAATCCCGTATAATCTGTTAACATGTCTACCAACGTTCCTACTATCATCTCCACTGTTGCCGAGGATGTTCAAGCAGCTGGCTCAGATACTCGTCCACCCATGCTTGACAGAACTGACTACGATTCTTGGGCTCAACGAATCAGATTGTACTGCCTTGGAAAGGGAAATGGTGTCAACATTCTCAAATCCATTGATGAAGGACCGTATCGAGTTGAGACGACTAGAGATATACTTGATACTAATGAAGATGGAACTCCTATTTACGAAATGGACAGACCTAAAATGTATGATGTGCTTGATGATAAGGAGAAAAAGAGATTCGATGCAGATATAAGGGCTTCTAACATTGTTCTTCAAGGTCTTTCTAAAGACATCTACAAGCTGATCAATCACAACACCGATGCAAAGGCAGTATGGGATAATGTCAAGATGCTTCTCTCAGGTTCAGAATTAACTATGGAAGACATAGAATCACAACTCAATGACGAATTTGAACACTTCAAGATGAAGCCAGATGAGAGTGTCTATGAGTACTATGTGAGATTTCATAAGTTGGTGAATGACATGAGGAACATCAAAATGACTATGCCTAACATTCAGCTGAACTCAAAATTTGTGAACAACATGAATCCCGAATGGCACAAGTTTGTCACCTCTATGAAGCTCACTAAAGGATTGAAGAATACAAACTATGAGCAACTCTATGCCTTCTTCCTTCAGAATGAGAGACATGCTATGTTTGAAAAATTGGTTCTCAACCAGTTCAAAACCAACCAGGGAGAGACAAGCTCGTCTAATGACTCAACTGCCTTCTACTCAAACATCGGAATCACAACCAAAGCTTCACAAGTCATACCCTTGGGTAATGGTAATCACAAACTCATTCCTGATCCTATGTTCAAACAAGCTGATGCTGATGCACACGTGGGTAACTTCATTAATCAACTAGCTCTTCTGATTAGTCAAAACATGAATTCTCTCCCACAAACCAACAACAACCTCAGAACAGCATCTAACCCATACAATCAAGCTACTGTTAAAGATGGAAGGATCGTGGTGCAACCAGTTCAGGAAAGATAGTATGATCAGGGAAGAGGTGGAGCTGGTAGAGGTTATGTTGGTAACCAGAATCGAGGAAGGAATGGTAACCAAGGTCAAGCTAAGCCGATCAAATGTTATAAGTGTGGTGGTGAGGGACACATTGCAAGAAACTGCACATCGCCAAAGCGTCCACAGAATGCTGATTACTTCAGAGATAAGATGCTGCTTGTACAAGCTCAGGACAATGGTGCTGCTTTGGATGAAGAGGAATTGCTGTTTCTAGCGAAGGGCAATGCCAAGACCTATGATGCAGATGTGGATGAGCAGCCTATTCAGGAGATAGGTCAAAATCATCAGAATGCCTTTCAAGTCGCTGATTGTGATGCATACGACTCTGATGTGGATGATGGACCTACGGCACACACAATTTTTTGGCTAGCATTTCTCTAATGGTTTCTCCCAAGGTCTCTTCTTTACCACAAGCTGGCCCATCAAAAGACAAACTCATCTCAGAGGTATTAAAACTATACGATGATGCTGATGTGCAACAGATGCATGACAAAGTACAATCAACTGAAACTATTGAATCAAATGTTGAAAATATGGGTAATATCGATATTGTCCCATATGATCAATACGTGAAACAAAGTGAAAGTGATGTTGTACCAAGTGATGCATCTTCTACAGTCAACAATGACTATGTTTTTGATGAATACACTGCATGTGCCCCTGATGATTCTGTAATTTCTGAACTAAATGCCTATAAAGAACGTGTTGCTATTTATGAACAACGTGCAAAATTTGAGTTGACCACTTGTGAGCAGGAAATGGATGACCAAGTGCGTACAGTCATTAGAAAAAGTAATTTTAGAGAAGAAGTATTGAAACAAGAATTAAATTCCTTACAAGAAAAGCTTTCTAAAACTGCTAAGCAAAAACAAGAACTTCAAGAAAATGTGAAAATGCTTAAGCAAGAATTTAATGCAAAGGAATCAAAACTCTTGAAAGATTTTTCTAATCTGAAAACTTTGAAAAACAAACTTGAGAACAAGTTGTACATACAAGGGAACACCATTCAGACTGCCCACATGATCACTAAGCATAGGGTCTTAAGCGATAAGCATAGCATTCCCCTTGTTAAGGAACCAAATCCAGAGGTCATTAAAAGGGCTAGAAATGCTCATAAGGTTCTTTATGATGGCAATGAAATCCTTAAACCTAGACAGAAACCTAGTTGCGTTGAGTGCACTGAGGAAGATAAGAAATCAGATGAAGTCACTAGGGAAAAGATGAACAAAAAATTAGATGATCCTAAATGCAAAGAAAAAAAAGTAATTATCACTCCCCATGACTACAAGAAGGAAAACTGGATTTCCTTGAACATGTTTAAGCCTCAGACATTGTTGACTCCCGAACAAGTTTTCTAGAAAATGGATTTAGATAAGCAGAAAGCTGAGAATATTGTTGAAACAAACCCTCCCCTATGGAAAATGCCTAGAGCGACTGTGTATCCTCCTAATACACCAATGCATCTTGTTCCTAGAACAATTGCCACTAAAAGCAAGACCTTAATTTGCCAATATGTTATATTTCAACTATTTGTTGATTTTGAGAAAACTTGCAAGAAAAGGATCACACCCACTGGTATAACGGAAGAAGAAAGGGGTTTTGAGCAAATGAAAGAATGTTGTTTAACTGAGGTCATACCTTTCTTTAAACTTCTAAAAGATCACTTTGAGAGTCTTAAAAAGGGGATAGAAACTGATATCAAGGGAATGGAAGAGGAATTTGATGCAATGATAGTTGAAGTTAGTGACTATGAGCGTGCACTAAAATATAATGAGATTGAGAGGAAGAACTTGCATGCATTAAATGAGACTCTTATTACTGAATGTGTTGCTCAAGATATTTTTTTCACTGCTTCAAATTGCTCTATTAATGCTTCCAAATTTCATGAACTATATGTTGCCCTGAAAGTCTCCCATGATCGTGTCATTGAGCTTGACAAAACTAATTCTAAACTAAACGAGAAAATTGAACTGGATGATCACGACAATTTGGTTAAACATTTTTCTAAACTAGAAGTTGAGCATTTTAATTTACAACTAAAATATCAACATCTTAAAGAAAATATCAAAACTTCAAATATCAAGACATCCTCAGATGCTCCAGAGTTTGATGCAGTTTTTCAAATTAACAAACGTGATGAACAAATTCAAGCTCAGTGCAACACGATCAGAAAGTTGAAAGCCCAAATCTCTCAATTAAAGGGTCAAACAAACAATATGACAGGCTCCCAAATGCCTCCTCCTTTAGATTCTCAGAATTCTCAAACGTTTCATCTTCAAAATTTAGTAAATGCATTACAAAAGGAAAACGAAAGTTTTCTAGAAGAAAATGAAAAGGTTAAACGTCATTTCAATGAGTTATTTGAATTAATAAAGGTCACTCGTAACAAAAATAACGAACAAATAGCTTCATTGCAAAAGGAAATTGAGAATCCGAAGAGTCAGGTAAAAGGGAAAATGCCAATGACCAATGGGGAGAATGGTGTATCAAAGGTTCACTCTTGTAATAAATATGCTTTGTCTGTGAAATATGTCCCTCCTCATCTCAGGAACAACAAACTTGTTGTTCAAACATATTTCTCATCCCTTAAGGATTGCCTAGAATGTCTGCGAGAGATTGTTGAAGAGGATAAGTTAGAGAAACCTCATGATAATGCAATTGGACATGCATGCTTATATGCCAAACGATCTCAAGAAATCTTAGAATGCTTGATCACAATATGCCCAAAGTCATTAGGTGAGAGAGTTAATCCTTTGATTCCATGTTCGATGCCTATAGCCAAGTCTGATATTCATTCGATGCCCAATGTCTTGAATATGAACCCTAGTGTGCCTGTAAGTAGTTCAGATTTTAGATCTGTCAATGCTATGAAAGAGAACTCAAGCGTGCCTTCTAGGAGTACAAATCCCAACACTTCTAGTTTTAAGAAAGTGAACCGTAGTGTGCCTGCATGTAGTTCAGATCCCAGCACATCTAAACAGGTGATGCAAAGAGTTGTAAAACCCACTAATGTTCCCATTCCCTCTACAGGAGTAATCAGTAACATTAAAGGGAGCAGGTCAAAGTCTCAAGACAATACAAGGAATGATAGGACCTCGCAAGCTAAGAATGTGCACTGGAAAAGAGTAGAAGAACAATCTAGGAACTTTAAGCTTGAATCGAATAAAACGAATCGTGTTGATTCTAGTATCAGCCATAGGCGTACTGTAATTAATTCGAATTCTGATACTATTTGCAACCCTTGTACTGATGTCTGCTTGAATTCTGTTTCTAATCATGAATGTGGTGTTAATGTTTTGCCTAATGATGATAATGGTCCAGTTAATGTTGCTTATGTTCATGCTAAAAAGGCAAAAAGGCAAAAACGAAAGAGAGTTAGAAAACAGTGGAAACCCACATGAAGAACATTTAGTAAGATAGGCTATTATTGGATACCTGTTGGTCATAAGAATAATCAGACAATGCCCACTAGAAAATGGATGCCTACTGGTAGAACTATTCCCATAAGAAGTGAGCACACTGTGAACAGGGCTAATACGGACACTAGTACTGCATCTATTCACAATGAATCCAGTGCCTTAATTTCTGATATGAATGCTCCTTTCTCTGATGTGGGTGTTCCAACCATTGTTACTAACCAAATGGAACCCATTCTTGCATACGGATCCCAATTATCCAGTTATCCATTCTTGTCTGTGTTCAACTGCAGATCGTTCAAATCGTTCTGTGGTACCTGGACTCAGGCTGTTCCAAGCATATGACTGGAGACCGGTCGCGGCTCATGAACTTCGTGAGCAAATTCATCGGGACTGTTAGATTCGGTAATGATCATTTCGGTGCAATCATGGGTTATGGAGATTACATTGTTGGTGATAGTGTCATCTCTAGAGTATACTATGTGGAAGGTCTGGGTCATAATCTGTTCTCTGTTGGTCAATTCTGTGACTCTGATCTAGAAGTAGCCTTCAGAAAACATACCTGCTTTGTTAGAGATCTTAATGGTAAGGAACTGTTAAAAGGAACTCGTGGCTCAAATCTTTACACCATCTTTATCGATGACATGATGAGGTCATCTCCAATCTGCTTGTTATCAAAGGCTTCTAAAACAAAGTCATGGCTATGGCATCGTCGTCTCAATCACCTGAACTTCGGCACCATCAATGATCTCACCAGAAAGGACTTAGTTGTAGGTTTACCTAGACTCAAGTACGAAAAGGATCATCTTTGTTCAGCATGTCAATTGGGAAAAAGCAAGAAGTATGCCCATAAACCCAAACCTACTAACTCTATCACAGAAGTTATTCATATGATTCATATGGATTTATGTGGACCAATGAGGGTGCAGAATATCTTTGGGAAGAAATATGTGTTAGTTGTGGTTGATGATTACTCTAGATTCACCTGGGTCAAGTTCTTAAGGACAAAGGATGAAACTCCTGATATCATCATCAAACTCATCAAACAGCTGCAGGTTCGACTTAACAAAACCGTCAGAATTATCAGAACAGACAATGGAACTGAGTTTGTCAACAAACAACTTAGTGAATTCTATGAAAGCGTTGGAATCAACCATCAAAGAAGTGTTCCACGAACTCCTCAACAGAACGGTGTAGTTGAAAGACGAAATCGAACTCTTGTTGAAGCCGCTAGAACAATGTTGATTTACTCAAAGGTTCCAATGTTTCTCTGGGCTGAAGCAATTGCCACTGCATGCTACACACAAAATCGTTCCCTAATTCACACTGTTCATGGAAAAACTCCATATGAACTTGTCCACAACAGAAAACCTATCTCTCTTTCCTTCGTGTGTTTGGTGCATTGTGTTATCCAACTAATGAGGGTCAAGACTTAGGCAAACTTAGGGCTAAAGCTGACATTGGAGTATTTGTAGGATATGCACCAAACAAAAAGGGATACCGAATCTACAACAAAAGAACCCGAAATATCATGGAAACAATTCACGTTATGTTTGATGAGCTGACCGGTCAAATGGCTTCTGAACACTCCAGCTCAGGACCCGCACTTCAAAATAGTCCCATTGGTTCATCCCTTGTTCCAAACTCCTCTCAAGAAACTCCATATGTACCTCCATCTGAAGATGATTTAAAGAAATTGTTTGATCCTATGTTTGATGAACTGTATGATTCAAGTACTAATGAGGTGTTGATCCCTATAACAGAGGATGCTCATATTCCTGTGAATGAAATCAATCCCTCAGTCTCAATATCGTTAAGTCATGAAGCGCCTACTGCTGATTCTTCCGTCTCATCAACCAATCATCATTCTTCAAATGTACATCATGGAACTGTTTCTGGCATCAATGATGAAGTTAATCCCTTTGCTACTCCTGAAGATGCTCCATTTGAAAACATATTTGCTCCTGAATCATCATCAGAACCATCTTCTTCAGGAGACATCGACTCAGCTACCTCAGTCCCTCAACAACTGCCACATGAACACCTCAGAAAATGGACTCACGATCATCCTTTAGACAACATCATTGGAAATCCCTCTCGTCCTGTATCAACACGGAAACAACTTGCAACCGATGCCTTATGGTGCTTCTTCAACTCTGTACTATCTAAGATCGAACCAAAAGATGTTAAAACCGCCATGAATGAAGATAGCTGGTTCAATGCCATGCAAGATGAAATTCATGAGTTTGATCGACTTGATGTATGGGAGTTAGTACCTACTCCAGACTGTGCTATGATTATTGCTCTTAAATGGATCTTCAAAGTGAAACTTGATGAGCATGGTGATGTGTTGAAGAACAAGGCTCGATTAGTTGCTAAAGGATACCGTCAAGAGGAGGGTATTGACTTTGAAGAATCTTTTGCTCCAGTTGCTCGAATCGAGGCAATCAGAATCTTTCTGGCTAATGCTGCTAGTAAGAACATGGTAGTCTATCAGATGGATGTAAAGACAGCATTTCTGAACGGAGATCTTAAAGAAGTCGTCTACATCAGCCAACCTGAAGGATTTGTGAATCAAGAGCATCCTACTCACGTTTATCGTTTGAAGAAGGCTCTTTACGGTTTAAAGCAAGCTCCAAGGGCATGGTATGATACACTGTCAAAGTTTCTTCTATCTACCGGATTTATCAAAGGAGCAGTTGATCCTACACTGTTCACCAGGAAGTCAGGCAAACATTTAATTCATGTTCAAATTTATGTTGATGATATTATTTTTGCCTCGACAGACCCAATGGAATGTGATCGTTTTTCTAATGAAATGAGTTCAAAATTTCAAATGTCAATGATGGGACAAATGACATTTTTCTTGGGATTACAAATTTCACAAAGTCCCGGAGGCATTTTCATAAATCAATCTAAATATGCAACAGAGATCTTAAAGAAATTTGGATTTGATTCAAGTGACCCTGTTGACACCCCCATGATTGATCGAACCAAACTAGATGAGGACCACTCAGGGATCATGATTGACCAAACAAAATATCGTAGTATGATTGGATCCCTGATGTACCTCACTGCTAGTAGACCAGACATCTTGTTCGTTGTGTGCATGTGTGCTAGATACCAGGCTAAGCCTACTAAAAGGCACCTTGAAGCAGTTAAACGGGTCTTTCGGTATCTCCAAGGAACCATCAATATGGGTCTTTGGTACCCGAAGGACACCGGTATGTCACTAACGGCCTATGCAGATGCTGATCATGCAGGTTGTCAAGATACACGTCGAAGTACGTCTGGAGGTGCTCAGTTTTTGGGTGATAAGCTTGTGAGCTGGTCTTCAAAGAAGCAAATGAGTACTTCTATTTCCTCTACAGAGGCTGAATACATAGCCATGTCATCCTGTTGTGCTCAAATCTTATGGATGAGATCTCAATTATCTGACTATGGCTTTGAATTCAACAAAATCCCTTTGTACTGTGATAATAAAAGTGCTATTGCTCTCTCATGCAACAACGTTCAACACTCAAGAGCAAAGCATATCGACATTCGACATCATTTCATCAGGGAACAAGTGGAAAAAGGTGTGGTGGAACTCTATTTTGTGAGGTCTGAATATCAGTTAGCCGACATCTTCACCAAAGCTCTTCCAAGAGAACGTTTTGAGTTTATTCTTCCACGTCTTGGCTTAAAAAGCCTTCAACCAGAAACACTCAAACGTCTTCAGGAGGAAGACGAGGAGTAAAGGTCTATCTTCATCTGTCTCTTGTATATATCTATTCGAAAAACAAAATACAAAATTATAAAACCTTCTAAAATCAAATAGAAAAATATAAAACTTTTAAAATCCATAAAAATTTGAAAAATTAAAAAAAAAAAAAAAAAAAAAAAAAAAAAAAAAAAAAAAAAAAAATCTTAAAAAAAGAAAAGTATTGTCATTTTGTCATATTTCTCTCGATTCGATTATATCTACGGTCTTGTTGTTGTCATTCAAAGAATGACACGGGACTTTAGATATTGTTCGAATTTTTATTTAAAAAAAAAAAACAAAAAAAAACAAAAAAAAAAAATTGAGAGAAAGAGAAACATATGGCTTACTGTCATTTCAGGCAGTAACCCGCTTTTCAAAGAAAGAACAGAGCCATGCTTTACCATGTTTTTCAAATTCCATGCTCTGATTCTATAAACATTTATCTGCTGAAAACTAAATGCTTTAAAAAATAACTCGGTCTCTATTTTTGATAATCATCAGGACTTATTTGTCAAAATCTATATCTCTCAATTAACAACCTATGTCATTGATTGAGGGGGAGAATTGATTGGTGCAAAACCGTCAAGTTTAATTACACAAGCTAACCACTTGTGAATGGTCAACCGTAACAAACTTAAAACAGCTCAAACACTAATGCAATTAAAGATCAGAGGAATATAGGGAATTCCTGGGTCGTTAAGTCCCACGGAGGATGAATTGGTGTATAAACACTTGATCAGATGATAGAATGATCACTAAGGATAGTGATCAGTAAGGTTTTTGATGGATAATTACCTAATGAAAAGATCTACAAATTACAGCGACTTAAATGCAAATTAAAAGAAATTAAAAAGTTAAAATATATTAAATAAACGCTATCACTATTTTTACAATGATGTTTTTATGATTTTATAAAATAAAATAACTTAAATAAACTATATTAACTAAAACGTAAACTCAAATTATCTAAAAACGTTACTTAAAACTAAAACGAGCGTTATGTATGAAAATTACGCTGGAGCGCAAGACAAAACGTAAAATTTATGAAATAAAAGGCCTACGAATGTAAAACTAATTTTATTACGTACTATATGACAAAAGAAAATTTTAGAAAAAAGATTTATATTTTTTAGACTTTTATATTTTTTATTATGAATTAATTACTAAAAAACACTAATTAAATGTTTAAAAATACTAAAACAAATGAGAAAAATCTGAAACTTTTTTATAAAATACTTAATACTAATACAGATTTATGAAAAATAAAAAACTTGAAAAAGCTACTTAAAATAAGCTCGAAATAAGCTAACTACACTTAATAAGCTAAACTGGGTAAAATGTGTATAAGAGAGTATTTTGTGCAAACTCTAACAGTCAAAGACCCAAGGGCGCAATGGTTACAGGTACACTTTATATCACTCTCACAAAGGGGGAGGTCTCAGGTTCGAGCCTGCCTACCCTCTTTTTGCAAAATAATTTTTTTTCGAATTTTATTTTACAGACCAACTAAGCACATGAGATTAAGCACTTTTCTCAACTACAGCTTTTTACAAAAAACACTGATAAGCACTGAAACAGCTTATGATTTTGTCACAGTTTACACTTAAATGGAAATAAGCTCAAGTTTTAAGCTAAAATGATTTTTAAGCTATTGAATAAGTACAAGTATGATGGAAATAAGTTAAGCTAATGTAAATAAGCTAGAATAAAGACTGAACAAGCACAATAACTGATAATAAGCACTGATTAAGCTATAATTAAGCACTACTTAACTGTATTGCACAGGACACTTTTATTTTTACTAGGCACCTATAAGCTTAATTTTAAGCACTTAAATAAGCTAGAAAATTAAAACAAAGACTGGGATTAACAAGTTGACCAACTCAGCTTTTCGAAAAGCTAAAATGCTCACTGATTTGTTCACTGGATAGTTTTTTATGAGCTTATTCAAATTTGGAAAACTACTGAGCTATCTTGGACTAAATGAAATGGTCAGAACTAATAAGCACTTGCAGCCCTAGAGAATAAGCTACAAAATGGAAACTTAAGCTGGTGTCCTCAAGATGGCTTGGTTGGCTATCTAAGGAACCAAGAATTACAAGCTATGGTACACTGGAGAGCTTTTTACAAGCTCTTGAAATTGATTATCTCAACTGTGCACAGGGGACAGTTTTGACTTTTATAAAAACTAAGTTAGTTTGACTTTAATGAACTTAAGATTGAATTTACTCACTAATTATGTTGTAATAAGCTAAAATGAGATTATCTAAAGCTAGACCAACAACCTTTAAGCTTCTAAAATGAATCTTGCAACTCAAAATCCCAACAGTGGACTGTTAAGGGTAAATATATGAGATTTTGACTTTTTGATGAACAAGGACTGACTTTTGTGGTATCTTTGAGTTATTTAGACCTAATGAGACATATATCTAGCAAAAGCAATAACAGAAACACTCTTAAACACATCTAAACTGGTAAATCCAAACACCCTTTTAATGACTGTCTTGGTGAGTTTTCAAAGCAAATCACAGATATAGACCAAGCTACTGATTACAGACCTTATGATATCATTAAATGAGACTAATGAAGCATTAACTAACAACAATAACAACATACAACTAACAATTTAAGCTTAAGCTAATTTAACTGTTAAAATGGAATTTTTAATAACTA
This sequence comes from Chrysanthemum seticuspe, assembly GCA_019973895.1. NCBI lineage: Eukaryota > Viridiplantae > Streptophyta > Magnoliopsida > Asterales > Asteraceae > Chrysanthemum > Chrysanthemum seticuspe. The sequence goes on from BPTQ01000001.1 coordinate 292,766,390, forward strand.
CAAATTTAAATGAACAAACAGCTGAATTTATTGCTTAAATATCCTTAACTATATCTAATTAACAATAAAACACAAAGATCTAAACTAGGAAATAGCTAAAACAGAGAAATGCCAAAAAATGAGCAAATGGCTTACAATGGCTTCCAGGCTCAAAACTGAGATCAAGGACCAAGTATCACCCCTATCAGCTTACCAATAAGCTTCTAACCCAAGGCCATCCAAAAGCTACCCTGCTCCAGCTTTCTTGCATCTTTCTCCATGGATTTTTATTTTTCAACTATTTTTTTAGTATTTTTGGTGTTTTTCTCTTTTTGATCCTAGACTGATTTTTAAAGTGTCTAATAGCTTTAATAAGCTATCTAGGAACTTATGTGGCCTATTTAGTCCATAATAACAGCTACTTAACAACATTCATACATTCTTGAAATTTTTGAATTAGGAAAAATTGCATAACATGAAAACTGAAATGAAAGTTGAAATTGATTACTTCCAAAGGTTCAAAATACACTGAGATTGCTTAAAAAGGTACTTGGAAACTTTAAATTACACTGGAAATGAAAAGGTAAATAAAACGACAGATATTAAGCTAAATTATATTAGTTGTTTTTCTCCATTGCTTCATTCTTGATATATATTGATCTTTTAGACTCCCCACATGTCTCTGAACAAATCCCATCAAAAATCTTAACCATTGAAGCAGTCAAACGCATCTTAGCCATCAATTTTTATTTTGGCGCCAAAAGTGAGTAAGGTTGCTTGAAGCAGTTTCAGATCAATTAAAGGAATTTGGGATGTTATGTGAGGTGTAGGAGACAATTTGTGAAGTAGGTATGGGTTTAGGGTGATTTGGAAAGCAAAAACAGAGGTTTGTGAGTGCTACAGTAAAAGGTTCATGGTGGGGATGCATTAAATGCAAGGTGGATGTTGTGTGAGGTGTAAAGGAAGGTGATGAGTGCTTTTAACAGCTGGGGAAGTTGAGGTGGAGGAGAAAACAGGTCTGGTATTGGATTACAGGGGTGGGAGAGACGATGTACAGTGTAGGCGGGTTTTCTATTTTTTAAACAGGTGGACTGGTTTTGGGTTTGGGCTTGGGTGGAGTTGGGCCAGCCGGGTTAAAGGATTTGGATTGGGTTTGGTTAATAATAGGGATCCGTTTGGTTTAGCTTATTAACCCAAGGACCAAATATGCAATTCCACCAAACATGAAGGGTTGAGACTGTAGCTTTTCCAAGGTTATCATAAGGACCATTCCTGCCATGTGTGAATAGTACAAGGACCATTATGCATAAAATTTAATTTCCAAGGACTATTTTTGACATTATTCAAACTTGAGGGACCTAAGTTGTAATTTTGCAATTTTAAACTTCAAAGGGTTTATTTTGACAACTTATGAATCCCATGGACCTTAAATGATATTTTTGCTTATTTTGATATACCAGGGACTGATTTTGACATATTTTCAAACTTGGGGGACTAAAACTGCCAATAATGCAAACTTGATATGTTTTTCACCAGATTTTGATGTTTTTGCATTTAAAACACATAAAACACTTGTTTGTGATATTTTTATCATTTTGATGTGTTTCTGAGTGTTTTCAGATGTTTTTGGCATTTTAACAGTATAAAAATGATGAGTATTTAGACACTCATCAATCCCCCATACTAAGATATTGCTAGTCCCTAGCAATGATTTGAGAAAATTTAATGGATTTTATCTCTTTACCAAAAGCCATTACTTCTGGAGTAGCCAATTGTTTTGATTCAAGTAAGAATCTTGGCACAACGATAACCAAATGATTTTGAGCAAATCATAAGCTGTGAACGGATTTGATTTGTCTTTACCGGAAGCCGTTTGCTTCTGGACTAGCCAACTCTTAGATAAATTATTAATATTATCTTTGGTGAGTCGATTACCAATTATGGATTTCCAACTGCCTTTACCACAAGCCATAAACTTGCGGGCTAGCCAACTTTTCACTAGTTTAAAGATATGGTGAGTTGAACACCATACAATTTTAGGCAAATTGCAAGCCATAAACGGATTTGAGATATCTTTACCAAGAGCCGTTTGCTCCTGGATTAGCCAATCCTTCATTTCTATAGAGTTTAGGCAAATACCGAACGTTAAACGGATTTTAACATACCACAAGTTGAGTGGTATAGAAATTTGATCACTTTTCAACCGATCGGGCGTTCAAATACCGAACACCATTTCCGTCAACCTTTAGGTATTAACCATTAGCTGAGTGGTTTCTATTATAATTATTAAATAGATTCTCAACCGATCAGGTCTTCGTTTGCCGAAGGCCATTTCTGTTTAGTTTAGGCAAGTGTCGAATACTAAACGAGTTTTAGTAAACCAATAGC
>BPTQ01000001.1:292768766-292837264 GCA_019973895.1 Chrysanthemum seticuspe
TGACTAAAAATGATGAGTATTTACACACTCATCAATCCCCCACACTAAACTATTGCTAGTCCCTAGCAATCTTTTGAGAAAAACTTAATGGATTTGAATCTCTTTACCAAAAGCCATTACTTCTGGAGTAGCCAAATGTTTCAGTTCAAGTAAGAACCATGGTACACCGATAACCATGTGATTTTAAGCAAACCACCAGCTTCCAACGGATTTGATTTGTCTTTACCAGAAGCCGTTTGCTTCTGGACTAGCCAACTCTTAGATAAATTATCAATATTATCTTTGGTGAGTCGATTACCAATTATGGTTTTTCCACTGCCTTTACCACAAGCCATAACCTTGCGGGCTAGCCAACTCTTCACTTTTTAGGATATGGTGAGCTGAATACCATACAATTTTGGGCAAATTGCAAGCCGTCAACGGATTTGAGATATCTTTACCAAGAGCCGTTTGCTCCTGGATTAGCCAATCCTTTTGTCTTACAGACATGGCGGACTGATAACCAAATGAGAAAGTGTAAAACACTTACTCCAAAAAAAATTTTGGCCAAAAACGGGGGAATTGAGTAGTATAATACATATAACAAAATTCGTGAGAATCCCCCCCCACACTTAGAAATGAATATTGCCCTCAATATTCAAAGTACCGGCGGTTATGCCGAAACAAAGAACGTAAAAGGGAAATACTACGGCCATTATTTAGAAAGAAGAGATTTTTATTTATTTATTTATTTATTTTTTTTTATTTATTTATTTTTTTTAGAAACTTATATACACAACATGTGGGGCAAACCCCCCCCCCCCCACACTAGGGTGGTAGAAAGTAGAAAGAAGAAGCTGAACTGTCAAGTTTTATCACACAAGCTAGCCACTTGTGAATGGCTAACCGTAACAAACTTAAGACAGCTCAGAAATATGGGTGACAACCCATGTGGCATGCTACTGTTTTTGATTACCGAGTCGCTAGCTTGACTCGATCCCCGCATTCATTTGTTCATGGGGAAAGTGACGTGGAAAACCAATCTCGATCGGACTTTCGTTCACAATGTTGATAAACATATGAACATCAGAAAGTTCCACACCGATGAGATATAACCGCGGTATTGTTAATAGTAGAAACTATAAGGGATGATACCGGGGTCAAAGATGGTGTCCTCATTCCCGAAAGAGAAAAGGGAAAGAGCAACCACACCATCTGTGAAGAATGGAATAAAGACGTACATGAGAATGCAAGTCCATTCCTCAGCAGAGAGAAGCAAATCACCAGTTTTGACATCTTTAAGCTTAAACTTGAAGCTTAGATGGTGATTGTCAAGAAGATGTCCGGGAGGGAGGGTGGGAAATGGTTCTTCAATCAACAGACTTTCCAGAAAAAGGATGTCTCCCTCCTGATCAAAGTAAGTGTTATCAATTCCCGTTGGAATTGACTCATCACTAAGAAATGCATCGACTTCATTCCAAAAGTTGTCATCTTCCTCATCAGGAGTGAGAGAAGGGATGGAAGAGTCGGGAATAAGACTAGAAGATGATGGATCATTTTTGAGCAATTCATCAATGGGAAGAATGTCTCCCATTGGATCACAAACATCATCATCCAACTCAGATGAAACTGAAGAGAGTTTGGTTTCATCCACAGAGTTAACAATCTCGATGCGACAAACTGATTTCGGAGGTGGGACAAGTGGTGTGCTCTTAGAGCTAGCAGTTTCCACCACTTCCGATGAAGTCTCCGATTCTAGATCATCATCATCATCAAGAACACTCTTGACTTCCCTGGTACAGCTTTCAAACCATTTGTTTGAACCAGGGGTAACTTTCAAAGCTTTGAGCTCAGCACGTTTTTGAAAACTCCTCTTAACCGTGAAGTTAGAGAGTGTTGCATTGAATCTTTCAGATCTTTGATCAATTGTTGCAACACTCTGTTTGTACAGAGGTTTGGAGTTCTGGTTGATATTCAATGTGAGCTCTTCGTTGTCAACCCGTATGGTCAACTCTTCAGCAAACACATCAATCAGAGCACGACTCGTTCTTAAGAAAGCTCTCCCTAAGATAAGGGGAACTCTAGGATCTGCATCGAAGTCTACTACAACAAAGTCAGCATGAAAGTGAAATTTTCCCACTTTCATTACGACATCCTCGGCTATCCCACGTGGACGGGTTACGGAACGGTCCGCTAGCTCGAGTGTCATACAAGTGGATGAAAGTTTAGGAAGAGACAGCTTCTTCCATACTGAGAGTGGCATGAGGTTAATGCTAGCGCCAAGATCGGCCAAGGCGGAGCATTGAAACATCCCCAAGAAATCACACGGGATTAAAAACCGGCCAGGGTCTTCAAGCTTTTCGGGAAGCTTATTAAGAATGGCCGCTGAGCATTGCTCATTGAGAGGAGTTTTAGCCATCTCTGATAGCTTATCTTTGTTGGTGAGTAAGCCTTTAAGCGTGGATGCAAATTTAGGCATTAGAACGAGAGCATCAACGAAGCTTATATCAAAGTGAAGCTCATTGAAGATTTGGAAAAATTTTTCCATTTGCTCTTTGTTTTTGTCTTTGAGCTTCTCATCATTCATTCTTGATGGGTAAGGAAGCTGATTAGACTTTTGAGCCGGGATGGAAGTGTTTTCTGGCTCAAGATTTTTCTTCGGAACATCGGGTTCCGGACTTAAAGCTTGGACCACCGAAGGTGGGACGTGTGCGGTACTTCGTGGGCTTGAATAATGCACCTTGTCCGTTGTCTCCTTGGTAACTTGACTCAATGCCACAGGAGGAGGGGGCATAGGAGTCGTAGGTCCATTGTGCGTCTTACCACTACGAGTGGTGACGGCTTTCAACTCGGCATTGGGATTAGGAATAGTATTGCCTGGGAGTCCTCCAGAAGATGATGAAGCTTTATTCATATTCATGTTTATGAAACTGCTCATCATATTCTTTAACTCATTTGTCTGCCGAGACATGGTGGTATCAATTTCCTTTTTAAGCTCAACTCTCATGTTATTGATCTGAGTTTGCATTGAACGCATGTTTGACTCAGTCATTTTCATGAAGTCATTTGGCATGGGAGCTTGAGGAGGTTGTTGATAACTTTGATGATTTGGAGCTTGATATGGTTGAGGTTGGTTGAAATTGTTCCGGTTTTGATTGAAATTTTGAGAGTTATTGAAATTTTGTCCTTGATTCGGAACAAAGCGATTTTGATTGCCATGGTTTTGCACGGGAGGAAAACCAGGTGGTGTCATACCGCTAGGTGCACGGTAGTGAGGATCAGCCTGTGGTCGGTATTGATTGTGGTTTACTGAAGCCACGGGAGCTTGGTAAAAGGAAGCATCGGTTGCTTGACAATCATAATACGCATGTGGACCACTACAAGTTTCACACACCTTGTTTACGGCTTTGACTGGTTCAGGCTTATGAATTTCGCTTTTGATTTCCTTAACATCCTTAATCATACAACGGATAGCATCCGTTAGAGCGGCTATCGGAGCCGCTAACTCAGAAGAGTTACTGGATGAAGAAGAAGGGGGAGGGTTAGGAGTATTGACTTTGTTGCGAGAAATAGGAACTTTTGATTTTTGCTCGCAAATCTCAATCACATCTTTAGGTCTACGATTCAAGATATTGCCGCCTGCGGCTGCATTCAAGGAATCTTGATCGTTACCGTTCAACCCATTGTAAAAGATATTGACTTGTTGAAGCTCCGTGAATTCATGATGGGGGCATTTCCTGAGGAGATCTTTGAATCTCTCCCATGCCTCTCCAAAATTTTCATCGAAATTTTGACGAAATCCAGAAATTTCATTTTTGAGATTAGTCGTCTTTGATGGAGGAAAGAAATAATTCACAAACTTTTGAACAAGATCCTCCCAAGTTTCGATAGATCGAGGGGGTTCTTTTTCCAGCCAAATCCGGGCTGTCCCCTCAAGAGAGAATGGAAAAAGCATCAACTTGATGACTTTTTGTGGTACATCCTTGAAATTGATAGTTGCAGTCAACTTGTTAAACCAACGGATGTGTGCATACGGGTCTTCTCGATCAGACCCGCGGAATTGATTCGTAGACACAAGTTGGATTAAATGTGTCTTCAATTCGAAGTGATCAGAATTGATTACCGGTAAAACGATGGCATCCCCATAACCCTCGGTGGGTGCCTGGAGCATTTCCGCCATAGTACGTTCGTCTGCCATGGTGTTGCTTGAAATAGTACGAATCTCGGGTTCGACTATTTGGGCAGCACGTCTACGAGAACGTCTTCTTGGAATTTCTGCTAGATCACGCAAAGGACTCAATGATCTAGAAGAACGAGTGCGCATGCACTAGAGATAACTCTAAGGGATCTCAGAGTTAAGAAGAGGAATTATGAAAATCTTTCAGATGAGAATGAGAATTATGAAGACGTTTTATAAAAATGGGGTGAGGAGAATCTTTATGGGTTTTCTGGTTCTGAAACGTCGATATCACAACAAAATCAATTAACACAAGATCGAGGCAAAACAACAGTGAACTTAACCAATAATCACAATATGAATGGCTTCTTTGAAAAAGGTACACCAATCACAAGGACACAAAGGCAAGTTTTGAATCTTTAGTTCGGGAACTTATTATGGTCGCACCCCCAGTTAGGTAGTGCACTGCCTTGGTTTGCGGTGGTAATCTTTTAAGTTGTTATTATTAAAGAAAACGACGAATCTTTTTGTATATTTTTTTTATTTGATACATATATAGAAACAAAAGGAAAAATATTTTTGTGTTTTATACGTTTTTAGCTGTTTTTGGGTTTTTGGATTTTTTATAAGAAAATATGGATATATATATAGATGGATAGATATGGATGATATAAACAAATGAGTGAGTATTCAAACAACTAATCTGCTAAACGTAAGACAGATCAGCACAGCTCCCCGGCAGCGGCGCCAAAAATTTGATGCTCTCCCGAACAGTCAAGGTTTATCACACAAGCCTGCCACTTGTGAATGGCAGACCGTAACAACCTTAAAACGGCTCAGGAACGAAATCAATGAAGATCTGAGGAGTATAGGGTTTCCCCGGGTCGTTATGTCCCAGCGAGCTATGCGATGGATTATCAAACGTAAAGTGATCGAGGAGTTTGAACGGAAAAAGGATTTGATTGATATTATAACTACAGGAAAAGCCAACAAATTACAACGGCTTAAATGCAAATTAAAGGAAATTAAAAAGATAAAATCTATTAAATAAACGCTATCACTATATTTAAAATGATGTTTTTGTTTTTATGTTTTTATAAAACTGAAATTAAAATCTACGTGACGTACAAATAAAAACGTGAAACTAAAGCAATATTAACCCTAAAAATATGAAAAGGATATTTTTACAATCCTAATGATAAAAGAAACTTTTTAGAAAAAGAAAACTATTTTTACAACTATTTAATTAATTATTATTAATTAAAAACTATTTTTAACTATTTAATAATTACCTAAAATACAAGAAATTAGGAAATAAAGCTAGAAAAATAAAATTAAGACTTAGAAAAATCTAAAATATCAAAATAGAATTTTCAAAACTATTTTTGTATTTTTCTGATTATTTTTCTATTTTTTATGAATATTAAACTATTAAAAACTAATTAAATTACTAAAAATTACAAAATAAACTAGGAAAAATCTGGAAAATTACTTTTTTTACTTTTTATATTTATCTAAACTTAATAAAATTGAAAAATTATTTTTTTGAACCTTTTCTGAATTTTTTGTATTAAAAGCTAATTAAAAATACTTAAAAACTAATTTAAATTAGGAAAAATAACAAATCAACTTAGAAAAATCTGAAAATTGCAGGAAAAGTCTAAAATGATATAAGGAATCTGAGAAAATTAGAAAAACAAGTGCTTATGTGGAAAAATTAGGAACTGATGTGTAAGTGCTTATTGAAATAAGCACTTGTATAAGCAAATGAGCAAAATAAGCTACCAACTGAAAACAGGAACTATGATATACTAAAAGTGACCAAATGCAACAGAAATCAACAAGCTACAACCACTGATATGCAAGTTGGATCAGTTTTGATGATTTGAACTAATAAGCTAAACAGATTCTGAGGTGTCTACTTGCAGCCACTAAATAAGCACTTAAATAAGCTAGAACCTAGAAAGTAAGTAATGAGACCTAAACCAGACCTGGTTGGGAACATGTGCACCAAAACTCAGACTATGGGAAGCTCTAATGAGCTCTGTGCATAAGCTGCAATATCTGAGAAAACACTCAGTTATACTGAGCTTGGAGCAGGGCAGTTGGTGCTAAAAAGAGAAGCTTGTTTGAAACCTTTAAAAAATTTGTAAAATTATACTAAAATGGTGATAAGAAAGAGGACCAGCTGAAGTTTATGAAATGCCAAGTCTCACTTGATGTAGCTCAAAATTGAACTCATGAAAAATCCTTGCAACTGAGCTCAAAACAGGTTTTAGCAATTTTGACTTTTGACAAAAGTGATGAACTTTGACCAAAATGGATTTTGAATCCAATTTTATTACTGATGTAGATGTTATATGATGTTATGAACCTAATGCAATCAATGTTATATACTTCTAAACACAAAACAATGATTTTGCAATCCTAAAATCTCAACAGTGGACAGTAAGACAGATTTTAAGGCATTTTTGACTTTTTGAACTAGCATGCACCAAATAATAACTCAAGTGTGCTCAAATGAACTTAAGAAACATGAAATGACAATAAGTGTTCACTGAACAAGCCTTAAGGGCAGTTTAAGCTCTGAACCAAACACCCCTTATTTCAACTGATTTACAACAAAACAGATTTAAACCATGATCCAACTTGATATTATGATCAAACTAACTTAATATAACTGAATTACTACTATTTAAACAGGTTTTAACAGATTTAAACTACAAATACTGATTATGCTAAGAGACTTGAACTTGACTTACAAATGTCCAAAGCCACAATGGCTTGCCAAAAGTGAAACCAAGGACCTCTAACCTATTGTATCTAACCAAGCTAACTGTAAATCACCCCATTTCCATGACTGCATCAATTTTTACCCCTTCTGCATCAGTTTTACCCATTTTTGACTTTTCTTGACCAAACTCCAAAAGTGCATGGAACTTGAACACAGGCTCACAAAAAGCTATTATAAGCTAAAATAAGCTTATGTGAGCTTATAAATAAGCTGCTAGAGATGTTAACATAAGAAATTGAAACTCAGTTTTATAACAGTGGAGAGAAAATATAGAAGATGAACTAGAACTTGAATTATCACTTGAACAAAGTTGGAAAACACTTAAATATCTTTGTTTAATACAAATAAGCTTGCAAATACAAATGAAAACTAGTTTAAGATAAGTTAAGCTAAAAACGACATCTATGGTGAAAAAAATAAAAACTAAGTCTTGCTTGATGCTTCCTCTTGGTCTTTTTATACACCCAAAGTACTTGTCTCTCTCCTCTGGACAAATCCCACTAACCATTGAGGCCATTGGATGGCTCAATTCAATCTTGGCCGTTTAAAGTATTTTTGGCGCCAAATGTTGGTTTTAACAGCTGGATTGAGTGTTTGGTGCAAAAGTGCATTAAATGCACTCTTGGAGTTATGTGTTTGGAGGGGGGGGTAGGGATGATGATGGTGGAGGTGGAGTGTGAGCAGGAAGGTTGCAGGCTATGGTGATGATGGTGGCTTGGTGTACCCGTGAGGGAGAGAGGGAAAAGCAGTCAAAGGTATTTGACTTGGGATTAAATATTGGAGGGGGTTCAAAAAGGTAATGACAGGGTCCAATTTGGGTAGGCAGGGGTCAATTGCCATTTTGACAAGTCCAAAAGGTGTTTAAAGGTTAATAAGTACAAGGACTTCTTATGCAATTTCTGAAACTGTAGGGACCTAGGCTGCCAATATCTCAAAGTTGCTCCAAGGACTGAATTTGACAAGTGTTAATAGTACAAGGACCAAAGTTGCCATTTTCACATTTTCCAGGGACCATTTATGCCAATTTTCAAAGTTGAAGGACCATTCTTGTAATTTTCTCAAACTTTTGACATTTTTCACCAAAGGACTAAATTTGACAAGTTATGATTTAAAAAGGACCTTTGGTGATTTTTCTTTTGAAATTATGGCTCAGGGACTATTTTTGACAATTTTAGAAACTTGGGGGACTGAAACTGCCAATTATGCAAACTTTGCTCATTTTTCATCTGATTTTAAACATTTTGCATCTGAAACACATAAAATGCAATTTTGAAATATTTTCAGTGTTTTGATGCATTTCTGAGCATTTTTAGACGTTTTGCAGTTCAGATTTGACTAAAAATGATGAGTATTTACACACTCATCATTAGGAATAACTAAATGATAAGAGGCATTAGGATAATCCTTGTTTGATACCCGTAATATAATTACTTCTTCCACATCGGTTGAGTAATTCCCCCACACCTTTGCGTTGTACTCATTTTTAGTACACGATACCCCTAGTTAACCCCTCAGAGCCTATCCTTTTCGCGGTTCTCATGATGTTTCGGTTTTCCGGAATATCAATGAAGAGCATTGTTTACACCCCACCCCCAAATGTACACCCAAATCGCCTTAGCCTACCTTGTATGCACTCACTTTTAGTGCATTATTGTTATCACCCTAAACCCTTAGTTCAATTATCTAGTTGCTTACATGAGTTGCTAAGTCGAGTCATATCCTTTGTATACAGTTTTGGGACGATTGGGACTCATGGGAAAAGTTAAAGTTTATGAAATGACTGGAAGGGAACGTTAAATTCCCTTATTTGCGTAATAACATACCCCAAGTGTCTCGATATTTTCAATTCGGGTCAAATTAGTGATTAGAGTAATAAAAACTCAAGTGTAGGGATGTGCCTATAAATCCCTATCATTTTGATGTTACCGTAGAGGATGGTAGAGTAAAAGTGTATAAAAAAAATAAAAAAATAAAAAAAACACGGGCTATCATCCTACATCTATCCTTTAAATTTATGTTTGTTTGTTTCAGTTATCTAGAGTTTAGAGTGTCGAGTGTTGGCTTAGCAACGCCATTCTTCGTATGCTTGTAACATAAAGATTTTTGACTTGCCACCACCAAATAGCCTATCCCACCAAACCCTTTGTTTCCCTACCGTAAGCCTAACATTGCAACCCTTTAAAGACCTCTTTGATAGTCTTTCCTTGGTGCTTACGCCAAAGCGATGGAGGTTTGATCTATTCTCAAGCCTATGGTAATCTATGTACTAGGACCGTTTAATGAGTGTTTATCTTCCATTTCCAACTTGTTATATTTCATATACACCCGAGAGATGTGAGTATCCAAACACCCCATGTGAGGTACTAGTATTTAATTTCCGTGCTTGTTATCACTTTTGCGGGGCTTATATGTGTTGTGGATTGTTTTAAACCAATGCTTCATGACCCCTAACTTATAAATTAATTGGCTAAAAGCACATTTGCTTGAGGACAAGCAAATACCAAGTGTAGGGATATTTGATAAGGTTTTAAAATGTACCTTTTTGAGGGGTCGTTTAATCCCTTATTTGATCACTTTTGTATCCGTTATTACTTAATATCGTTCCTTTTCACTTTTTAGGTCTCTTGAAGGCAAATTGCTAGAATGACACTTATTTGGACGAAAAGGCGCGGATATACGAAGAAAATGGCCAAAGTCAAGAATCGAGACACTCAAGCTGCTGAAATACAAGGGGACGACGTCAGGTATTAATTGCGACGCCGTCAGAGCACTTCTGTGACGGGACAGTAGCCAAATTGCTTATTTTCAAGTGACGGTGTCAGGCTTTAAAAGAGTAGGTCGTCGCAACTCAGACGGCCTAGATTTGATCCAGACGGCGTCAGAGACTGAAGGGGACGGCGTCACAAGCATAAGGTGACGTCGTCGCAAGACTAACGTGGCCAAGACGAAACCCTAATGACGGCGACTCGACGGCGTCACAAATCATAAGATGACGCCGTCGCGATTGTAATCTTATATATTGAATCCGAATTTTTCAGTTTTCAGTGTGTAGTCTTTTGGAGTAAAAACCTAAACCGAACCAACGCTGTCTTGTACAGTATTTTAGGGTTCCAAACCCTATCTTACCACAAGATAAGTGCTTTACTTCATTAATTCAATTATGTCTTCAATTATTTGTGTGTATGCTTGCATGTTCTCCATGTCCGGCTAATTTACTTGTGTGTTTGCTTAGGGAATATGAAACTTGATTATTGAATATTGATTGGTTGTCTCTTATCTTGATTGTTAATGATCTAGTAATGCGATAGGTCATTCGTTGTGTAGTTTGTAACACCCCAACCCGACAAGGGTAAAGATATCACAATACGGTTTCATATCAGAATTTTAAATAATATACAATAGCGGAAGCCTTTACAAAACTTACAAAAGATAATATAAATAACTTAATATCAGAAATAAATCTAAGATCCCTATTTCAAATCTTGCTCTTGTCTCTACTCTCAACCCAGATCAGCTATCCCATAAGCTCATCTTGAATGCTTAATACCTGCCGCAGGAAAAGAAAGTGCGGCTGAGCTTACAAAGCCCAGTGAACAGATATAACGAAACAAAAGCTAAAATAAAATAAATATACAATTAACGAAATCACAACGGAATGAGAAATAACGAATCTTTGAGGATTCTGCGGAAGCGCAAATATACAGAAATCCAGAAAAACACATAACAGTTAACGATCACCTCAGAACACGTTTATGACACAAATGCAAACACATCAGAATAACCAAACACTTAACATATCAAGAATAATAGATTACATATAAACCAAACGAAAAGTCTAAGAGCTAACGGAATCACTTTCTAGAAAGTAAACATGGCATTCATATAAATCAATAGATCTACATTTAACGCACTTAATTCAATATTGTGGCAGCGGAAATATCAGTCAAATCATGGCAGTCACACATACAGATAGAAAATACAGTAGACAAACTATAACTAAATATACAAAGACATAACATAGCCATTAGCAATTATCAGAACAGATATCATCAGAATACATAATATAAACACTCGAAAATACCGAATCATACAGAATACTTAACACAGAAGTAACAGATAAAGATTTAGTCAACTACCACGAGCCCAGAACATATCATATTAGAAATATCTTTCTTCTTCAAAAGGTAACCTCAGAAAATAATTGGAGTAGCTAGCTCCCAGAATTTTGTGAAGACGCGTATTGCACACGACATCATTCACCAGAAAACATATCAGATAACAGATCAGATCTAGGATGCATCCATACGCCCCTTCCTACATATACAAAATATGCTCCACCATCCAGGGACGTGGCAGAACATCACTCTACTGCCCTAGAGTCATATCAGAGGTGCATCACTGATACGGACATGGAACCCCCATGACTAGTGAAATATTTGGCTCGGGTGTCAAACTAACTCAGGTCAAACAGATTTTCATACATGACACAAATCATAATTCATCATAAAGGTCACAGATAACATATCAGATAACTTCATGTTATAAGGTTCATATTCAGATATTCAGAAGTCAGAAGTTCATATCACAGTGGCATATCATACATTCATAAGCAGAAGTTCATAATCAGAAGTTCATAATCAGCCATAGCAAGGTTCAACGATTTTGCATATCAAAATCTTCCTAACATAAGTTCACATCAGATATTGCATAGTTTACTAGAACATGTATTTTACACAAGTAACAGATCAAACAATCAGAAAAGGGTTCATAGCAATGGCATCGGAAACCCTAATAAGTAAAATAGAAAAGCGAACGAAAAGAACATCATAAGGAACCTTTACTAAAAAGGTCAGAATATCTGTACCTTAAAGCAAATGAGAGGAAAGCAAACGAATGTAGGAACACGAAGATGTAACGTCGCGTCTCCTTCAACGAATCTACATGGATTATGATTTATTTAATACTTATTAGCATCATTAAGTTATAACGGATTAATCGCATTCACCTTCTTATAGTTGTAGATATATTCTCATTTTTAGTGACGGACGGAATTCCAACATTTTAGGTTAATAATCATTACTTAGCCAAACTTATGGGTTACAAATGATAAACGATAAACGGAAGGGTTTAATATGACAAATATCTTATTTGAGGACTTATATGATCATCATTCAAAGTATAGGGTTTATAAATGTCAAAACGGATTTTAGGACTCTCTTTCAAATAGTTTATGCAAGCCTTCTTAACTTACATGATTAATCAAGACTCACACGTAACATTGTTCGCATACAAACCTTAATGAGACCATGCATGCAATACTTTAATTCATGATATGTGACTTCTTGCATAAAATCATAACTCACGCATGTTTACGACACACTTAGTACTAGCTCATTATACGCTTAATCAACGGTTATTAATGACCTCAGAACTTACTATTTTCACATGAAATAACGAATTAGCACACCTAGCTTCTTAACCCTAATCGTCTCCCATTAATATTCTAGGGTTTTCCCAATCTTTCATTATCATATTAATACGCATTAAATTAACATGTTACGGATTTTAACGACTCATCACTTCTCGACACACACATTACTCACATGCAAACTCACCCCTTACTATATTTATGATAACATGAGGTTTCTTCCTACGGACGTACACAACCGACACAAAATTTGACGACACAAGCAGCTCATATTCTCATTCATTCATTACTTACATGCATACATGTGGTACTTA
Organism: Chrysanthemum seticuspe; assembly: GCA_019973895.1. NCBI lineage: Eukaryota > Viridiplantae > Streptophyta > Magnoliopsida > Asterales > Asteraceae > Chrysanthemum > Chrysanthemum seticuspe. The sequence goes on from BPTQ01000001.1 coordinate 292,781,459, forward strand.
GATTAGATGCATGCAAGGAAAAAAGTTTTAAGAACCCTCGACAGAAAGAGTAAACGACCAGGTCCTTTTCCCCAGACCACCACCAAATTCGACCATTTTACATCATGTTAACGAGACCAACTTGACCCCCTTTTTCTTGACTCGCTCTTATACGCAACTCTTATGGCAATTCACAGTTTTAAAACATGATCCGACTCCAACTACTTACTCGACTCACATGTCTTATTATGTATAATCACGCATGATCATGACCTTTCTTTTACCCTTGTGTTTTATCCTCGGCTCAAGCATGATAATATGGTTACGAATTTAGTGACTAAACAAAGAAAAATACATCCGGAAAACTACATGTCCATGCGTCGACCTATACATTTGCAACTCAGATTTGTGATTATATGTGACCGTCGGGTATGTTATTTGTTATACGGTTTGTAGAGGCAAAACTCAAGTCACTTGTGTGTGTCGCATGAATTATGAACGAATAGATCAAGGTGAACAAACAATAACTGAAAAGAGCAGGGGTACCTTAATCCTTAGCGTACCAGTGAAACGAAACAAAGAAATCAACAGCTTCAAACACCTTTGTCGACTGGCTTTTGGATCGAATGGAGAAGATGGGTAACAAAAGTGCCGTGACTTTTTAGACTAGGGTTTCAAGTTTTTGAGTCCTTGTGTTTGTATATATAGGTAGTGAAATTTTCGGTTTAGGGAAGTGATGGGTTGGGTTTCGGCTTGGGTCTAACCGAACAACAAACCCACGCCCCTTATGGGCTCTCTTGGCTCTCGGCTCCATTAATCCAAACGAACAAACAAACACGGCCCAAGTTGGTTCCCAAATAACGAAAAACAAGGCCCAACTGACGGCCCAATATTTTAGCGAGACGTTTAAATCTTCGTCGTACGAAATCGATCACGTACACATATTAGTAAAGTTTTTAATTATTCGTAAGTTAGGTTTTAAATTCGTTAAATGATCATAAATGTCTTTTACATATTTTATAAATTTCGATTTAAAGGGTATTTTAGTCTTTTGATATGTTTTATATTTTTAGGGTTTTACATAGTTAATGCTTGATTAATCTTTGTGAACCTTAGGCTATGACACCTAGAGTAGTTGTAGGCTAAACCATCCAAAGAGTACCTTAGAGTTAGAGTTTATAATTCCTAGAGATTTTGTAGACGAGACCCTTTGGTAGGTTCAAAGAGTTAGGGATAAACGCATACCCTACGACTTTAGACACACAACGCGATTAAGAATAAGGACGTGACAATTCAACCATCAATAGGAGATAATTAAGGAGTAATAAAACCTAAGTAAACACATCTTTAAACTATCATACGAGCACACAATAATTAGACATAGACTACATACACCTTAGATTAGATAATTAGTTAAGTAGAGTAATCGGTAGAAATACCAACCCCCAAATCCAAACCCCGAGATTCGTACCTTTCCATTTTCTAAAAAAATATAAAAAAGATAAAACAATAATCTTCCTCAACCCCAACCTTAGCGTAGTAACTTCTTACTAGCATTCCTATTCCCCTAGAGAACGATATCAATACCCGTAGCTTACCCTAATACTACACTACAAAGATTAGGTTCACTGCCTAGGGTGTTATAAAACTTGCTCGAAGAAAAGGAAGTTCCTTTGACCCTGAACGACGCGTGTAGCGTTATCATATACCCTAATTTATTGAACCTGATTCACAAATAATAAAAACCCTAAAATCTTTGTATAAATCAATTAACCCCGTCTTGCTACAAAATGTTTTCATCTTCATCTGAGAATCGTGTTCGTAATTGTCCCTTCCCTACTCACTGCAAATCTAAGCTTTGTTTGGCAAGAAGGGTTTCATGGACAGAGAGAAACCTAGGTCGTCGTTTTCTTGTGTGCCCAAAACAATCTGTAAGAAAACCTACAATCATGTGTTGTTTAAAGTTTTTGTTTTGTATATTTTAATTTTATCTCTTATGTAGTTTGTCCGTGACAAATGTGATTGTTTCTTTTTGATTGATGCTAAGTTGAACTCTTACTGGTATAAACACACCATGTATGAGATGTATGTGACAATGAACACTGAAGAAAGAGAAGTGTTTGGATATGAAGTTAACAGACATGAGATTGAGATTTACAAGGCATAAATGGAGGCTGAATTGGAAAAGACACGGGTAAAGTTGTGCAAGTGGATGAGGATGGCAAATTTCATGATTGTTATGTTAATTATCTGCTTTGCCTTGTTGTTGGCTATTTTATGAATGTATCTTGACTAGCATTAAGGGTACCCTAGTATAATTAGGTAGAAATGTCTGTAAAGATGGTTAAGTATCAGATGATTAAGTATGTAAAATATTTTGTTTCAATGAAATGGTTGTCGTATGGTATAAATTTGTACATGGTTTATGTTTGTTCATAGATACATGCCTGCAAGAAAGTCGTCTGCACACTCATTTTATTGCAGACATAAGCTTATAACAAATATAGACTTTATTTATGTCATAAGTAGCATACAAAGTATGCATTTTAAACCAATTCCAGGTCACACTCATTTTAAACCAAGTAGTGCACACTCATTTTAAAGTAAACCAAGTCATGTCACATACAAAGTCTGCCTAACAAATTTTAACTGTAAGGAACTACATACATGCATTAAGCATTATAAACTTTAATAAAGTGCATTGCATTTACCAGTTAAACCATCTTAGTCATTACAAAAGAAGTGCTACATAACTGCACATGCACAAGACCACCTGGTCATTACAAAAGAAGTGCCAACTTGTGCCATCTAACTAACCTACTTAACTGCACAGGCACAACACAACCATAACAAAAGAAGTGCCAAATTTGTCAACCTAACTTATCTACTAACTTAACTGCACAGGCACAACACCACCATAACAAAAGAAGTGCCAACTTTGTCAAGCTAACTTAACTACTAAACTGCACAGACACAGGCACCAAGTAAATACAAAATAAGTGCCACATTGTTCATACCAATCCTCTCAGCCTTGTTTCTTGGTCTTATAGGAGGTCTCTGCCTTGGCTGCACATTGGTCTGACTTTCAGAAGTTGCAATTACCAAAGGTTGTGATGGTATTGGAGCTGCATTACTTGGGTGATCAGATTGGCTAACAGCTTAACATGTCATGAGCTTCATCAACAGCTGCAAGGTCACTAAGATTAGTTGGTTTTGCCAATCCATCTGATGGAACCTGATCCAATTCCATATCAGACCAAGTTTGATAAGTCCTTGCATTATGTTCCATATCTGCCTTCTCCCTTTCCTCCCTCTCCCTCCCATTTCATTTGTTCTTTTTTAACTCCTCTAAAAGTTTCCTGTATTGTTGGTGTTATTGAATCATCTAACTCAGAAGCTTTTTTGCTAATGCACCAGGTTCTTTGCATTATGTAAACTTTAATATCCTCAAGCATAGAGATAATAGGCTTACCTCTAGCTCCAAGAATCTGCCCATTGAAGCTCTCTGAAATCCCATTCTCAAAGGAGGCACAACATGTATCAGTCTGGAAGAATGCCTTGCACCATGAACTTGGATTCCTCTCCATGAGATAATTATGGGCTTCCACATCCAGCTATCTTATCTCCTTCATTTTGCTTGTAAAATCTTGCTCAATGGTAGAGGCTGCAGCACTCTAAAAGAGTCTTTTGTAATGTAATCCAGTCCATTTTCTCTTGAAGTTAGCATACAAGTGTCTTGTGCAGTGCCTATGCTCAGCTTATGGTAGCCAAGTCTTGACTGCCTCAATCAAACCCTGCATACAGAACATTTTGTAGTCAATATGAAGATATGAGATAAGTTTCAATGCATATGAGATAACCAGCAAACACAATCAATAAAGATTTGATAAGAAATGATGTATTGATAGTACCTTGTGAGCATCTGAGATGACTGTCAATGCAAGACCATTTTCTAGATGAAGATCATCTGCCAAAAGTGACAAGAACCAACAACAATTATTCTTATTTTCAACATCCACCACTGCCTAGGCTATTGGGTACATTTGATTGTTGCCATCTTTTCCCATTGCAGTCAACAGTTGACCCTTGCACATATGAGTAATGAAACAACCATCTATACATATCACCCTTCTACAACCAGCAATCCACCAATCATTCACACCCTTGAAACACACACATAACCTATGAAAGTGTGTCATTCCATTGTCATTAACCTGAACATCTATATGGCAAGTAGAACCAGGATTTGAGTCAAGAATTGCTTGTCTGTATTCCCAAATCTTACCATAATGCTCAATGAGACCCCCTTCATGTTCATACAGAGCACATTGCTTTGCTCTTTTGCATTGACCTTCACTGACATAAATCATGTACTTGTCTCTTATATCCTCTCTCATAAACCTATAAGTCAATGATGGATTCTGGACAATCACATTAGCATAATGCCTTGCTATCCACCTAAATGTACCAAGTGAACCCATGTTGTATTTTCTTGTACACTTATGGTCTGAATACAAGGTCTTAATTTGGAAAGATCTTTCACCACCCATCCAAGAAGCCCATAGTCTAAATGGACAATGATGACCCTGTGTTGTTGAACTTTCATTCTTGTCCACTTTTCCTTAGGTTGATCCTTAACTGGTGTTTTCTTAACATTTTTATGCCTCTTATTTTAGCTTTCTCACCCTTTAAATCTGCATTTCTTTTCTTATTTTTTTTCTTTCTACCAGCACACCTACCCAAAGATACATCTTTAGCACAATAAACAAGCAGAGACTTGTAGTCACTCCTATAATACCACAACTGGTATCCATGTTTGACAATCAGCCAGTGCAAGTTTCAGTTGTTTAGGGTTCTCAAATTTCATTCCTAGGATTGGCACAAATTCATCCCAAGGTGTATATGGGTTTGTATGAAGGATACTTCACACCCTTTTTGACCTTATACTTAGCATCTATGAGATCATTCTCTGGGTTATCTTCTTCAACTATGTATGTACTACTTAAAGGTGGGATGGGGTCATCTCTTTTACCTATGAAGTTACCTTTACCTACAAGCTTGGTTAAAAAAGGATCATCTATTGTCAGCTTCTCAAAGACTACATTTTGTTCACCTTCTGTATGAAACTCAACATTTTCAACATCCTCATCCTCAGATAATTCCCCATCCTCTTCCCTAACCTCCTGACTAGTGTAATGCAAATTATCATCATCAAGGTACGCTAAAACATCATAATCATTAAAGTCAGTGTACAAGTCCATCCTAGAGCCATTCTGAAATCCTAAAACCATAAACTCTTCCATGTCAGCCTGTGTTTTAAGCGCCCTAATCCCTCTAGACAATGTTGTTCCAAGAATACAATAATACAATTGTTGTTCTCTATTCACTATTGTTTAAAATCAATTAAGTACATAAAACAATATTAACAGTGAATAATGACTGAAATTAACATAAGTAAAACACACGAGGTAATTTTCAACATCATATTCTTATTAGAAATAAATCAAAAGAATACGTTACCCAAGTACTTGCGGAATAGTACTTGGGATTGAAATGACAAAGTTTGGGTGACTCCTCTCTAAGCTTAGGCTAAGTCTAAGCACAACTCTTAGAACCCACTGAGCTAGCTCAAGGATAAAGTTGTATTTGGAGGAGTGAAAAGTTGGCTTGTGTGTATGTGTGTTTTTACAATTCACAAGCTTCAAACTTTTCACTCTTCTTCTTATGCTATTTATACAAGTATGATTTTTAACTTTAACCTAGAAGAAAAAAGCATAGAACACAGCAAATATGAATCTTGAAGGATTCAGTTACTGTTTGTCTTTCTATTTATAGTAGGCGGCGAGACTATTTCCTTTGATAGAGAATTGTCGCTTACTATAAATGGAAAGATATGATTTTAGAAGATTGTGACCATGCGTAGACTGGATAAAGACTTGAGGGACTTAGTTTTATCTGGGTAAAACTTTCCCACTTTATCCAGCTCATTCTTCAGTCTTTAAGGCCTTCAGTCTCTTCCTTCATTTGTCTTCAGTGTTTAACAGTTGGAGAGTGGTCGTAGGGATTCAGTGAGTTATTGTCATCACTCACTGAATCCACCATCTTCTTCTTGACTTAGTCTTCACCCTTTAAGATCCGCCTTGCGAAGTGGAGAGGCTTCTTCTTTGCCTCGTACTAAGTATCCTGAAGATGGCTCACTGAGAGACTAAGCACTCAGTGACCTGATTGTGTTTAACGGATTAAATACTTAGGATATTTTCTATTCAAATCCAAGATTAAGGGGGTTGGGTATTTACTGAACCCAACAGTCTCCCCCTATTTGGATATACAAATAGCCTAAGTGTTTGATCAGTGTAAGTGAGCTAATGGCTTCTTCTTACACTGAATGTACTAATGAAAATAATAAGGAACTTTGAGTAGTCTAACAAAACATACATCTTTTATTGATCAGATTACATAATTCCTATCACTAGTACAAGAAGATAAATTGATGTCAGTCCAGATGGATACCCAGTGCTTCAAGCTTCACTTTCTTGGTGATGAGTGTTTCCCTGTCAGGATGGTATCTGATCTTAGCATTCAGGTCTTGACAGAACCTGACGTTTGCTGGGGATTGGATCTGAGAGGCCACAGGAATATAGCTGATCATTGCAGCCACTCCAGCCTGATCAATGTCACTCCATCTTTGAAATGCAGGGTTCCCATAGACATCAATGTGGAATAGCCCTCTTTCAGGCTCTTCAATCACTAGACAGTTCACAAAATTTACACCCTCAGGCAGTTTTCTGTTGCATTCAAGGCCAGGCACTTTGATCTCAGCTTGGAAATCAACTCTTTTCCTTTTGCCAGTGGAAGCTTGTGGTTGAGATCCTTGAGGTGCAGTCAAGGCAGGCTGAATTCTCAGTTGGGCTGGTGCATCCCTCAGCCTTTCATATCTTTTGCTAAGCATCTTCATCAGCTCCTTGACCACCTTATTTTGCTTCTTTCCAATGATCGGACCAAGTTCATCAAGTTCAGTGATCCCAAAGTCACTGAATTTTAAGGGATCATGAACCTCAAAGTGTCTTTTGTCATCCCCTCTGTAAACATTCATAGCCAATGGTTTGGTGTTGGGAATGATTTTGACATCAGTGATTTTTTCAGGAAGCCTTCGGCTGGTCATTGTCCAGTTGTATTCTTTAATTCTGCTTTTCCTGAGAGCTTCAGTTTTCTTTCTCTTTTCTTCATACTGAGCTCTCATTGCAGCCATTTGAGCAGCCTGAGCTTCCATGAACTTCTGTCCTGCCTGACCCTTTTTGAGCTTGCTTGCATCTATTCCCACATTTTCAGCTTCTTCGGCAATCACTTTGGTCAATGCCTCCTTAGTCTTCTTATCATCCTCAGCTTGTTTCAATTTCCTTTCTTCTTTAGCAAGGTGTTTGGTTAGCTGTTGAGGAGTGAAGAGGTATTCAGTGTCACCGATTTTGTAGGGAATCTTCTCAGGCTCAGTAGTTGTCAGTATGCCTTTGCCCTTGTCCTGTCCTGAGGAAGATGATGCAATAATGGGAGGTGTTGTTGTCATGATTGGTGTTAAGACTGTCAGTGTTGTTGTTGTTGCATGAGGTGGAAGTGATGAGATTGGTACTGCTGAGACTGGTGCTGATGATGATGATGTTTGAGCTGCTGAGACTGATGGTGTTTGCTCCCCCTCAGTGTGAAGAGGAGTTTCTTCAGCAATATTCTCCCCCTCAACTGTTGCCGTAGCGTCAGTGAGGGCAAGAGTTGGAGTAGGTGCTGAGGGGGACTGACCAGCTTGACCTTTGAAGGCCTGATAGATTTCAGTCATCATGGCCTTTATTTCTGAAGTATCTGCCTGAAGACCAGCGACCTTTGCATCCAAGTTCGCATGAGATAACTCCAAGGCAGTCAATCGTGGACCAAGATTCCAAGCCATAGAAGACGAGGCCTGAGTCAAGGTGGCTACCTGAGTGTTCAGTGAGTCCATGGTGATCTGAAGAGTCTGAACTGAAGTTTGAAGACCCTGAACATTTGCAGACTTGAGCATCTCTATAAGGTCAGTGATCCCGGATGAATTTTTTTGCATATGCCTCAGTGGCCTCCAGCACTTTGGCATTTAGCGCTGGGTCTTCTTTGACAGCGTCCCTGATTTCATCAATTGTAACCCCAACTGTCTGAAGATGCTTGAGGAACTTAACCATGTGTTCATCCAGGTTGACAAGATGGTGGTACATAAGATCTCTGTGCTCGTGAACATTTTCGTTGAAGGTGAGCACATCAGATCTAAGGTCAGCGTAACTGGCAGCAGCTTCAGTGTGTTGATCCCAAAACAGTTCAGTAACCCTAGAAAACAGCTTCCTTGTAGCCCTACTGATCCACTTAACCAGTTGTCTTTCAGTGAGTGGAAGAACATTGTCAAACCTTGTGAATTCATCAGAGCTGGAGGATGAGGCTGAGTCATTGTCTTCAGTTTGAAAAGGTGACTCAGTCTGCTCCTGTGGATCAGGCTGAGGCTCTTGTTCAGTTTGAACCTCAGCGTCCACTTCTTCCCCTGCTGATAAAATAACATCATCACTTTCAGCAGGTTCATCATCCGATTTTAGTAATTCAGCGACCTCAGCAACAGTTAACAGTGGAGGGGGAATGGGTTCCATATCAGCGGGTGGTATTGATCCCTCTGAGTCTTTGTCCCCCGTGGACCCCTCGAACACTGGTGGGAGTTTCCCAGCGTCTTCTCGGGAGTCAGGATTGGTTTTGGGTTCCATATCGGCGGGTTGTTCCTTTCCCTCCGAGTATTTGTCCCCCAGTGACCCCTGAGACACTGGTGGGTATTTCCCAGTGCCTTTAGCAGAGTCAGTGAATGTTGTATCCCTATCAGTGGGTTGTTTGTTTCCCCCTGAGTCTTTGGGATCGATCAGTGTGCCCTCTAACAAAGACTTAGATTTGTTAATGTCATCATCAGGCGTAGTGGAAGGCGCTCCCCTACCAGCTGGTTGTTTGTTTCCCTCTGGATCTTGGGGAGTAGTAGATGTGACCAAGGGCACTGACTGTGATGTATCAGTGTCCTTTGTTGTCACGGGGGTGATTGTTGCCTGGTCAGTGGGTGTCTTTTTGGTCTCAGGATTTTTGTGCCTCTTAGGCGGTGCTCCTGAAGCCTCAGGGCCCTGAGACTTTGGTTTAGTCTTAGTCCCAGTCTGAGACTTCCCCTTTCTCTTTTTAAGAGCAGGGTTTGGAGACACTGATCCCTCCTGGTTGTTTACAGCAACCATATGGGCCGTCAATTCAATAGGTGTGACAAGGGATGGGTCCTTTTGAAAGTTTGAAGGACTCAGGATGCCAGGTAAATTTCCAAAATTTTCATCCTGAGTATAATTGGCACCCAGTAACGATTGTAAAGCACAAGAGACAAACCTAGGATACGAAATATACTTCGTCCTAGTTTTGCTCTGTATCTTCGTTACAAGATCACTGTAAATGATCTCCCCTATGTCGACAGTGACCCCATTCATCAGGCAGTATGCCATCATCAACTGAATAGAGTTAATCTGTTCAGTGGATGAGTGGTTCCCGCCGAGGACCCGAATCACAAAAGTGAAAAGGATCCTCCAAGCCACGGGGAATGAACTTTTAGTGACTGGGGTCTTGTCCAAAAATGTTGGATCCAAAACGATTTGTTTTAACCCATCCTTCACTGTAGAAGGTTCAGGATGGGCGACATAAACACCTTTGTTGTAATCTAACCCTGTTGAAGTGCAAAAAGTTTTGTAATCCAGGGTGTGTTGTTGCCCCCCATTAAGACTGAACCTGATGAGATACTCCCTGAGTGGTCTAAGGTTATTCTCATCAGTAGAAGGTGTCGGGTCAAAGGCTTTAGCAGTTGCCCAAAACTCCCTGAGGTAGTTTGGGTACACCACTGAGGGACATTTTACAAAGGCCGTTTTGAGTGGGCAGTTGAATAAAAATTTTACAATGTCTTTATAGGTTGGGACATTTTCAGGGTATTCAAAATTACCTATGACATTATTTGTTTTGAATTCAACGTTAGTGAGATCCCCTACCCACTGAGAAGCAAACTGGAGAGATTGTGTTCTAGCCATATCTATTAAAGAAGTTTTTAGGGTTTTAAAAAAAACGTTTGGCAAGAATAATCAAAGTGTTTAGATCTCTCTAGTTTGTGATGAAAAAACTTTTGTAAATGTTTACAAGGAGGGTTTTCCAAAAGATGTTTTGAAGGTTTTGAGAACACACAAATATTTCTGGATTTGAGAAAAGATTTTGACAGAGTTTAGTTGCAGAAATTGATTTGTGTGTGTTTTAGTGGTTTTGAAGAGGGTATTTATAGAGTAGTGAGAGGGGTGGTTTTTGTATAAGTGTGGATATGTAAAGACCCTTTTTGAGATCGTTTGATATTCCACATTTAATGCCACCTACTACATCACGCAGTAAATTCCCATCTTTCAAGGAAAACAGTTGTAATGCACAGTAAAAGTGCACTATAGCAGTAATAAAATATCCATATGATATTTTATGTGAGAGAAGGCATTTAATGCCAAGTGGTGTGAGGTAAATGATGATACTCTTTGACAGTAAGACATGTATTCCTATATTGAGTTGGTGGGATTACCAACCTAGGACATTAAAGTAACTAATACTTGGAGCATTTAGTTACTCATTCAATGCTTTCTGTCAGGGACCCTGAGTGAGTCTTACTCATTCAGTGAGGGGTTGATTTTGGATGTTCAGGGAGACGAACCAGTTCACAGAACTCACTGAGATTGGTTTTCAGATGCCTGACTTTCAATGTCAAGCATTCCTAATTCAGCTTTCAGTCTCCTGAAGGTAGGCTCATCCAAAGGTTTGGTGAAGATATCAGCAAGTTGATATTCAGTAGGGATGAAGTGAAGCTCTATGTCTCCTTTCATTATGTGATCCCTGATGAAATGATATCTGATATCAATGTGTTTGGTTCTTTGATGAAGGACAGGGTTGTTGGAGATTGCAATTGCACTTGTGTTGTCACAGAAGATGGGTACCATTTTGAAATGGATGTCATAGTCACTGAGTTGACTTTTCATCCATAGAACATTGGCACAACATCCTGCAGCAGCCACATATTCAGCTTCGGCTGAAGACATAGCCACTGATTGCTGCTTTTTAGCACTCCAACAAACCAGTTTTCCTCCAAGGAATTGACAGGACCCTGAGGTGCTTTTTCTATCCATGTTGCAGCAAGCATAATCAGAATCTGAGTATCCTTTGAGATCAAACCCTGAGCATTTTGGATAATAAAGTCCAAGGCTTGGGGTTCCCTTCAGGTACCTGAGTATTCTTTTGGCTGCAGTGAGGTGGGATTCTTTGGGATTGGACTGATATCTAGCTATGAGACAGACTGAGAATTGAATGTCTGGTCTGGAAGCAGTTAGATACATCAAAGAGCCAACAATCCCTCTGAAATGGGTTTGATTTACTGATTTGCCAGTGAGATCAGGTCCAAGATTGTTAGGAGGGACCATTGGTGTCTTCACTGAGGCACAGTCAGATATTTCATATTTCTTCAAGAGATTTCTTGTGTATTTCTCTTGACAGATGGAGATTCCTTTATCAGTCTGCCAGATTTGTAGTCCAAGGAAATAAGTGAGTTCACCCATCATGCTCATTTCAAACTTCTTTGTCATCAGTCTTTCAAACTGTTTGCAAAGAGTGTAGTTTGTAGAGCCAAAGATGATGTCATCAACATATACTTGGACCAGTATGACATCAAGTTTTGTCCTGTAGATAAACAATGTGTTGTCTATCTTTCCTCTGACAAACTTGTTTTGGATGAGGAAGGCTGAGAGTGTTTCATACCATGCCCTGGGAGCTTGTTTTAGACCATAAAGGGCTTTATCAAGCTTGCAGACATAGTCAGGGAATTCACTACTCTCAAAGCCTGGTGGTTGTTGAACATAAACTTCTTCCTTGAGCTCACCATTTAGGAATGCACTTTTTACATCCATTTGATAAACTTTGAAGTTCATGTAGGAAGCATATGCAAGGAAGATCCTGATGGCTTCCATTCTTGCAACAGGAGCAAATGTCTCATCATAGTCAATGCCTTCTTGTTGACAGTAACCTTTGGCTACAAGTCTGGCTTTGTTTTTAATGACAGTGCCGTTTTCATCAGTTTTGTTTCTGAAAACCTACTTCATTCCTATGACTATGACATCCTGAGGACATTTGATCAAGGTCATGACCTTGTTTTTATCAAACTGTTGCAATTCTTCTTGCATGGCCTGAACCCAACTTGGGTATTTTAGAGCCTCAGTGACACTTTTGGGTTCTATTTCAGATAGGTAATCAACATATAGACATTCATTGGCTGAAGCTACAGTTAAGTTAGCAGCCATGCTTCTAGTGAGCATGCCTTCAGTGGGTTCACCAATTATGTTTACAAGCTCAATGTCCTGAGATCTTGTCCACTTACTTTGTGGTCTGGGATCTGAGCTTGAAGATGTCACTGGGAGTTCATCTGTGAGATAGGGTGCAGGACCCATAGTATTATCAAGAGCATCTGTTGAGATGTCTTGTTCAGGTTGGGTTTCATGAATCACAGGGTCCTGAACATTTGGTTTAGTGATACCTATCCCATTAGGGACTGATTGGTTATCAATGAATTCACTGATGGTTGGTTGTGACAGATTGTGAGGCAAGACATAATATGAGATGTCAGCATCAGCTTGGTATGAGGAATTGATTTCAGTGTTAAACTCATCAGGAGGATATCTTGAAGAGTTATCAATTCCTATCTCCTCGACTGAGGTGTTGGAGAACCTAATGCTTTCGACACTTTCATCAAAGGTGACATGAAAGGTTTCCTCAACTTGTTGTCTCCTTGTGTTAAATACCCTGAAGGCTTTGGAGATCAGTGAGTAACCTAGAAAATATCCATTATCAGCTTTAGCATCAAACTTGCCTAGATGATCCTTGTGATTATGAATAAACACAGGACATCCAAATACATGAAAGTAGCTGATATTAGGAAGTCTACCTTTGAATATCTCATATGGGGTTTTATTATGTCTTTTGACAATGATTGACCTGTTTTGAGTGTAACAGGCTGTTTTGACAGCTTCAGTCCAGAAATGCTTTGAGAGGGCTGAGCCATTTAACATGGTTCTTGCAGCCTCGATGAGAGTTCTGTTTTTCCTTTCAGCTACCCCATTTTGTTCAGGGGTATAAGGAGAGGAGAAATTTTAGGAGATTCCCTTCTCATCACAGAAACTCTCAAGCTCAGCATTTCTAAATTCAGTACCATTGTCAGTTCTGATTTGTTTCACAGTAATGTCATTCTGGTTTTCAATGTTCCTGATGAATGACATTATGGTATTAGCTGCCTGACTCTTTTTGGAAAGAAAGTATACCCAAGTGTACCTTGAAAACTCGTCGACAATGACAAGTGTATACTTCTCATGCTGGATTGATCTAGGACTAACTGGTCCAAAGAGATCCATATGCAAGAGGTGAAGGCAGTTTTTGATGGAGAAGTTTTGCTTGGTTTTGAAGGATGCTCTTTGATGTTTGCCTTTTTCACAGGCTGAGGATGGTTTATCTTTTGCAAAAACCAGTGATGGTAAGCCAAGGACCTTGTTTTGTTTTGCCAAGTTGTTGAGGTTTTTAAAGTTTAAGTGCGAGAGTCTCTTGTGCCACAGCCAGTTGATGGTTTCAGTGGCTTTGGCAAAGAGACAAGTTCCATCTTTAGAGAGCGTTGACATGTCTAAGACATAAACATCATCTCTCCTAGGAGCAATCAACACAACTTCCTTGTTGGCATTAAAAATGGTACCTTGTTTGTCATTGAATTGGACAATGTACTTTGCATCACATAGGTGACTGACACTGATGAGATTGTATTTGAGACCATTGACATAAGCTATTCTAGAGAAAACTATTCCATTGCAGTTTACTGAACCATAACCTTCAGTGGGACATGATGAATTATCACCAAACACTACCTTGGGTCCTGGTTCTTTTACAAACTTGTGCAGATATTCCTTTACACCAGTCATGCTTCTTGAGCATCCACTGTCCAGATGCCAGATAGGCTCCCTGGCATGCCTCTTCTTCATTGTGATGTTAACCCATTCTCCATTTCTGGCATGATTCTTTCCAACAGCTAGCTTGTCTTCCTCTGAGAGGGCCATCAGTGCGCTGACATGCACCATTTCGTCATCTGATGAGACTGGCTCTTCATCCCAGTCGAAGGTTTCAGCAATAAGACCTTTGTTTTTACCTTGCACAGATTGAACACTTTTTGGTTCTGAGGGACTGGCCTCAAGCAATGCAAGCTTAGCTTTGATTTTCCTGTACTTAGCTTCAAAATCTATTGTTTTGTTCTGGTCAGATTTATTTTGAAAGTTTTGATGAGACTGATAGATTTTAGGTTGAAATTTGGTAAAGCCTGAGGAATGATTTGAGCTTGATGGTCTGTAAGAGGGTTCAGAAATTGTTTTTGAAAAACAGTCCTTTGCAAAATGACCTCTTTTGTGACACTTAAAGCATTCAGTGTCCTCATTTGCTTTAGCCGTTGAAAAACCTTTGTTTCTTTTAATAAACCTTCGAGAGTTTGCAAGGAGTGCTCTTTCCTGAAATTCAACGTTCAGGTCATTTAAGTACTCCTCACATGATCTCTCATCAGGCTCATCATCAGAGTTTTCTTGAAAATCTTGAACCACATTGTTAGAAAAGAAAGCAGTTGACATAGGTGAGGAGGTGGTCAGGGACTTCTTGATATCCTGAGACTTCTTTAAGTAAGGGTATCGTCTGTTGATGAGGTTTTCCTCATAGACAAATTTCCCATAAATTTCAGGAAGATCAAGGTTTTGGATATGATTTGCATTTCTAAGTCCCTGAGAGAAGTTTAACCACTTCTCAGGAAGACAGTTGACAAAACCAACATTAATCTCATGTTTGGACAACTTAACACCATCATTAGCCAGTTCATTTAAAAGGGTTTTGTAACGGGTGTAAGTTTGAGAGAGTGTTTCTGAGTCCCTAGCCCTGAAGGTATTATACTCAAGTTTCAGGTCCATTATCCTGTTTTCCTTGGTATCTGACGGACCCTCATGGCTATGGACTAGGTCATCCCAGGTTTGTTTAGCTGTATTACAGCTTATAACTGACTCCATTATATCATCAGGGAGACATGATATGATGATACTTTTGAGTCTTTGGTCCTGGTTGACCACTCTCCTTTCATCCTGGGTCCACTGAGCTTCAGGTTTGGGCAAACCTTCAGCAGTCTTTGGGACAAATGGACCTTCATTTATACACTTGATATAATAAGGTTTCATCCCAATCAAATAGCAAAGCATACGCTTTTTCCATTTGTTGAATTTACCAACTTCAAGTCTAGGGGCAACAGCTGAGAAAGCTCCACCCTTTTTATCGACTAGTTAGGGTACATCAATTTTAGCCATATAGGATCCTAATTTAAAAACTTTTAGAGCGGCCTAAAAATGAGTTTTATAATTAGCCTTGCTCTGATACCACTTGTTGTTCTCTATTCACTATTGTTTAAAATCAATTAAGTACGTAAAACAATATTAACAGTGAATAATGACTGAAATTAACATAAGTAAAACACACGAGGTAATTTTCAACATCATATTCTTATTAGAAATAAATCAAAAGAATACGTTACCCAAGTACTTGCGGAATAGTACTTGGGATTGAAATGACAAAGTTTGGGTGACTCCTCTCTAAGCTTAGGCTAAGTCTAAGCACAACTCTTAGAACCCACTAAGCTAGCTCAAGGATAAAGTTGTATTTGGAGGAGTGAAAAGTTGGCTTGTGTGTATGTGTGTTTTTACAATTCACAAGCTTCAAACTTTTCACTCTTCTTCTTATGCTATTTATACAAGTATGATTTTTAACTTTAACCTAGAAGACAAAAGCATAGAACACATCAAACATGAATCTTGAAGGATTCAGTTACTGTTTGTCTTTCTATTTATAGTAGGCGGCGAGACTATTTCCTTTGACAGAGAATCGTCGCTTACTATAAATGGAAAGATATGATTTTAGAAGATTGTGACCATGCGTAGACTGGATAAAGACTTGAGGGACTTAGTTTTATCTGGGTAAAACTTTCCCGCTTTATCCAGCTCATTCTTCAGTCTTTAAGGCCTTCAGTCTCTTCCTTCATTTGTCTTCAGTGTTTAACAGTTGGAGAGTGGTCGTAGGGATTCAGTGAGTTATTGTCATCACTCACTGAATCCACCATCTTCTTCTTGACTTAGTCTTCACCCTTTAAGATCCGCCTTGCGGAGTGGAGAGGCTTCTTCTTTGCCTCGTACTAAGTATCCTGAAGATGGCTCACTGAGAGACTAAGCGCTCAGTGACCTGATTATGTTTAACGGATTAAATACTTAGGATATTTTCTATTCAAATCCAAGATTAAGGGGTTTGGGTATTTACTGAACCCAACAACAATCCTGTAGGCTTATTAAGCACTAACCTTTCCACTATCTGAAACAACTGTTGAACTTCCATGTCTTCAAATTGAATGTCATTAATTATCTGCCACTCACCATTTATGTATTTCAGAGGGTTGGGGACAAAAACCCCATCGTGATGGAGTTTTACTGTGAAGTCACCCATTAGTTAACAACCTGCAATTGAAAATTAGAAATTAGGGTTCCACAATTCATTAATTACATATTCGAAAAAATTAGGGTTCCAAAATTGGGGATATCAAAATTAGGGTTTCAAAATTGGGGGTATCCTAATTAGGGTTTTTATAATTCGTCTTGAAAGAAAAAAAAAATAAAGAGTAATAAAGGTTTATAAATCAGGGTTTATAAATCATACCTTTTGTTTATCAGTATCAATCATACGATTAGGGTTATAAATTGAGGATAATATGTGTGTGTTTTACAGATAATATGTGTGTGGGCAACAATTGACTAAGTATAAAAAAACCCTATCTTAAGTGTTTGTATATCCACGTGTGTTTAGTAAGGGAAAAAAAGCCAAGTGTATAATGGTAACCGGTATACCGGCTACTACCCGGTAATATTAGCTAGAACGAATAATATTTGAATGTATATTAGCTAGCTTTGATACTTTACAAAGTACATTGCGTAGATGTGTTTATTTGAAAAAATATGTTGTGTATCTTTAGCTTTCACTCTCATAAAAGATGTAAATTTTCCATCCTGCCTGTTACTCCATATATATCATCAAAAGAATAGTAAATAGTTAAAAGATCTTCTTCGTCCACAAATAATTGTTTTCACACCCGAGAATATACATTTACTCCGTATAAATATAAGAGTGGTTATTGGTTTGTTAGTGTTTTCTCTTTCTTAATTTTTTTTAACAATGAAAGGTTTAATCTAAATTATTTTTTTTACAACTTTTAATAATAAATTCTAGTAAAGGTAATATATTAAATTAAATCAAACATATGTATCTATTTTTAGTAGTGAAGAGTTAGTTTGTCATAACTCAAAAAAGAATTGTGGACAAATAATTTTATACGGAAAGATTAATAATTATGCAATTAGTTTTAGGGATGTAGTGGACATTAAATCAATTGGATATCCATCCGATCCAATCTATCGATGAAGGATATGGATGAGCAAAATTGGTCATTAATGGATATTCATATGGATGTGAACAGTTATTTACGGATCGGACATGGATTACATGAATTACTCATTTATCACCCGAAATATATACACATGTTTTTTAAATTCGTAACTACTATATACGTTTTAGATCTTGTTTTCTTAACTTGACATTTTAATTGCTAACGTAACTTTCATCACATAAAAATATACTAAAGTTATACGATACTTGTAACACTCCTAATTCTGTGATACGCATCGGAATTCAAACTGGGTGTTACTTCATGGCACAACAGTTATAACAATAGAAAACGAACTCTAATGGAGTCGTTTTAAAAGGTTTATCATTCGATTTATATAAATATCAGAGTTTACAAAATGAGGTCCCAGTATTTTCACGGTTTATAAAATACATTAAATGGGTTTTCGAATGATAATAAATATTATAGCCCTCTTGAGTATATGTGCCCTTCCTTTCCATCCTTGCCAGCCTCGTTCATTATGGACCTGAGATAAACATGTTTAAAAGGGTCAACACAAAGGTTAAGTGAATCCATAGGTTTATTGTTAAATGTTGAACACATAATGCTTGTTTGGGTTGCGTTGTTATACACCCATAATGTTGAAAACAAAACAGTTATTATTGCACTAAGTTCATGCAACCAAGGCGTTAACGTGTTCCAATATAAATTGGTGAAATTGTTGGTACCAGCCCTAATAGGTAAAATTGTCGTTTTACCTAATGTTACTCAAATATAGTGTGTTTGTTTGCCTTTAATGGGGCCAACACAAACGGGATTCATCAATCCCAATAGATCTATTCACAATATTCGTGCTCACTCTCTCTAGTGATTAATGGTTCATGATTTAGGGACTTATGTTTGGCAATTATGTTTACTTAGTGACAATAAAACAACCAGATAGCAAAAAGTTCAAATGTTTGTGTGTTCATGTTAAAAATAGCATGTATCTCCCCCAAGGGTTTGTAAAACAGTTAAGTAATAGAAAGTGGGGCTATGAACTCACCGTGAGTTAATGATATCAAATGTATAGTGAGGAAGATGGATATGCCGTGAGAACCTCTACGAGCAACCTAGAATATGATGTTGCGACTTAGGTTTGAAATAATGATGCGAAAGTAATAATAAGCCCATATACGTCTTTATATTGATCATGATGTAGTACATGGTAGTTGTGTATGTCGTTTATAGAAATGGTCTAGTTGTGAAAACGTGTTTAGTTTATATATATCGTACTACCGTTCAGGCCATCACAATTCAGAGGTCATGTAGTAAACTATCTAGGAGCTAGGACACTTTAATTCGTAAATTCAGCAACTCGTCGATCCGTTTACTTAAATGAAACCCCTCACATGAAGCTCCCTAGTATTGTAGCACTTAATAGATAAGACATATGTTTTGTTTATATATCATAAGTGTCATATGGTTTGTAAACACAAGTTACAAGGTTGTTTGGTTATGATTGGGAAATTATAATGGTTATCACAAGTATCGTCATAATTTATGTCACAAGTGTTTTAAAGAAAAGTTTACAAGTTTCTAAATTGTAAAGTTGGTTATTACAAGTATAGTTTCATGGTTTATCGAGGGAGTAGATCCAAATTGTATTGTATATGTTTAGGTTTGTCAAGGCTAAGGCCTTTGGTTTACGATCTCGGTTTAGGAAGCCTTGAGGCTTTAGCCAAGGCCTTTTCATGGCTTTGGTCTAGGCTACCATGGTCTTGAGACTCAACCTTGGCCTTAGCCGTGTCTGTGGTCTTGGCTTAAGGCCATTAGGCCTCTTGGTTTGCCTTTAGTTGTGACAAAAGTATATTTATATAGGGCAGTTTCAATTTTTGAAAGAAAATGGCCTGTTTTAAGTGTTTTCAGGGCCCGGGGTTTTTAGCAAATGAAGGAAAATGTCCTTCCAGACAAATTTCGTGTTTTAACTTTTTGATAATACGGAACAGAAAGCCTTGAAACAAAATGGGCAGGCCCCTAACAGTTTGTTTATGGCAGTTTCGGCGTTTTGGTTTCACTAACTTCTTTTGGCCGTATCTTTTGACTCGTGTACTCGTTTTTGGTGATTCAAATTGCTATGCTTTCCTTTTAAAGTCCTCTTTAACAGTATGTAAGTGTCTAATATCATGTTAATACTATTTTGGTCGTATTTCACAATATATGTCACTAGTTTTCTTGTTTACATCCATTTAGCTAACATATGATTCCTTTAACTTGTTTTAGTGGTTTTTGTACATCATGATAACAATATAAAGACCATATATAACATAAATGAAGTATGAGAAACATGTAAATGATGTTGAGCAAGAGGGTGTGTTAGGGTTTCTTACAACTTTTGGCTTTCTAAAGAAAGGAAGTTAAAAACAAGGATTAGGACTTGGACTTTGATTGAGCAATCTCTCCACACTTCTAGCAATCCTTCTAAAACCTTGTATTCTTGAAGGACTTTGTGTTGAGATCTTAGGTGACTTGAATGGATTTAAATTCAAGAAGAATCACCAAAGATTGCAAGGAATTGGATGTAGTTTACTTGTAGATTGAATTCTTGGGATAATACTTGAAGTAGAAGATCAAATGAAGAGTGTTTGCGTTGTTCATGGTGATGAACGACCAAGAGGGAGGGGAGTGTTAGGTTCCTATTTATGTAACACAAGCATCAATATAAGAAGTATAGATGAGATAGTGATCGGATGAACAAGTTAACACAAACACACGAGTATATAAAGAAAGTTTATGCGTAGGATTTGTGATAAGATGAACAACCAACCTTCATATAAAGGTTTACATGAGGTATTTATAGGAAGGAACTAGGGCAACATGCAAGTTCCCTTCCTTTCCTTATTAGGCTTGGTCCAAGGCTTATGGGCCTTCTACATAAGCCTTAGCATAATAACAAACATAAAGGCCTAATTAAGCTAACTATTACATATTAATTACTAACACTTGTAATCAAGTTTAGGAGTGATTCCAACAATCTCCCCCTAAGTGTTGGTGATTAATGATATGAGTGGTAACGTTGTAGGTGTTGATGTAATAGTAGTTTTGACGTCTTCTGACATTCTTCTTTCTTATGAGAAGAAGTGTCTTGATTCCAACAATCTCCCCAGTGTAGGGATCTTGTTTGCTTTGAAGTATTTCAGCTTTGACGTCTTCATTATCTTTGTTCTTTGATCTTTGTTCTTTGTGATGGAAGTGATAGTATGTTGTGGTTGTCTGCATCAGGTCAGCTTCGTTGCTCCAGTGTCTCCACGTCTTTCTCCAGCATGCTCACACGCTCTTTAACGTTGGATATCAATACTGATGTAGTTCTCTTAGTCTTTAAACTTTGTAGATTCTTTACCTTTGATGAAGAATCATTCTGACTTTGTGTTGCCTTTTGAGAGAACTTCAATTGATGTTGGTATGAGCATGTGGAGAATCTGAACGATCTTTTCTATCCGCAAGCATCCATAAGAAAAAACATAAAACATGGGTTAGAAATAATCCAGCGCTTACAAGTTTGAACTTCGAGTGTGCTAACAACATAGTGTGAAAACACGTCTCTAATTCTCACAAAGGCTATTTCTGAACTGGAGTCCCACAAGCGAGATAACGCGATGTACCGAAGTACACCTACAGTTTAGGTGAGTCTCTGAGGTACACCGAAGCATCACCCCACGACTGTAGACCGTTTGAGACACACTAAGCGTAACTCACAAGGAGTTACCGAAGCGACCTGCTGTCAGGGCTGTTTGATGTTGACCCTGGCAGGTGTTTCCATTCAATCACTGAGGATCACATGTGTGAACCTTTCATAAATGTTCTCGACAGATTGCTAAAATCTGTGTAGGAATCGATAATATATCACTTGTTTTCTTATTGTTGAACGACAAGCGATGAATTGTCAAGTGTACCTAAGAGATCTTTTGATGAATCTCGTGGCTCTAGACTCAATAGTGCGCTTTGGTTTTCTTGAGCGGAGACTAGGGAGAGGGTCTCCTTCTTCAATACCAGCAATCTCTAAAAGAAAGCCGATAGTTTACGTAGGGTTCCCTGTGAGAATGAAACAAGCTTCTGTTAAGAGAAACTTGAGTGGCTAAGAAGTTTTAGTGCATGCGTCACTGGGTCCATGACGACTTTGATCTTCAATACCGGTGTCATCAAGTGACAACCAGTAGCATATGAATTGAACCCGGTGTCTACCCTAAGTTGAATAATCTGGAGGGCTATTTGTTTTCACCCTTTTCTTTACTTTTCTTTTTAATTCTTCAACTCCTTCTTTCTCCGATTCTCATTTTCTCCTTTTTATAATCATACCTAAGGACTTCTAATTCTAACTATTGGTGGTGTCCTTGGGTAGATCCCTCCGGCTCTGGTGGACCATAGGACGGTTATTACTAACCTTAGTCACCTTATAACTCCATGACTAACTTATGTTATCATAAAACCAATTTCTCTTGAAAATCTCTCATAGTGGTTATGAATAAAAGCTTTTAGTACCACTGTTGAGAGTTTAGGATTTTGCAGAAATACTCCCCCTTCACACGTGCTTAAGTATTTTGACAGAAATATGCACGGTAAGAGAAGAGCGCGCACTTTTGAATTGATCAACTCAAGATAGACAATTCCCCGCGAGACACGGTTATGTTGCATAGTTAAAGAGTTGCATTGTCAGCTTTTAGGTGACAACTAGCTCTAATAACTACCTTGAAGGTGTGGACAAACCTCGAAAGGTTGTCAAACCCGTCAAAATTCATGTCTATCAAGAGTTTCTCGAATGGTACATTCTACTAAGACAAGTCCTTTGCGAGACACGTTTACATCACTAGCGAACTAGCTTGAAATTATTACCCGTCCCGGACAAGTCTTTTCAAGTTACTAACATTTAAGATCTCGTCAATTCATTGGTTAAGTCTTTTTAGCACGACGATTCATTGGCAATTCACAACATATTTCTTATCACATAATTTTTCTCCCCCTCAAAAATGGCATATAAATGTTATTTTTGAAGAAATTTGATATCGAATATGTCCATTTCGAGTTTTGCGGGAAGATTACCACGAAGAACAATTTGTGAACAAAGTTTTAAGCAAATAATCCCCCTCAACAAGTGATATAGACTTTTGAGGTTTTGAAAATCATAAGGGGAAGTACTTGTCCTTTTGAGCAAAACTTTGAAAAATTAAAGTTTTGATTAGTTTTACTCAAAAGTAAGAAGCTTTCGCTCCTTTTATAAGGATTGTGGCACTGAAGCGTACCATAGGGTCCTTTATTTACAAGTACGGGTTGTACACTGTTATGTGTGCACAAGCCATAATTATATATAAATCACACATCCAGATAATTATAAGAGAAACAGATCAAGGGGTACCAGGTGTCTCAGGTATTCTAGCAATAACACCGGGAATGCGTTCTGGACGTTGATAGCCCGTGAGAGAAATGCTTGGACGACCACCAACGAAGCTTTCCAATGTTTTGATCTGATCCCGCCTAAACAACCTTTCATCAATGCGCGTGATGATATTTTTAACATCCCTTTTCTCCCTCGAATTCCATCTCTTTGGTAACCTGATGCCGTCATGAATCTCTTTCAACCTGTATGCTAGCCCGTCCCTAACTTTCTTCAAAGTGTGATCCCCAAACTTATGAAGTTCTTTACACGCCATGAAACAGTTGTGGTGTAGTTCACTTCTGTAGACTACCCCAAATGGTTTCTTGATGAGTGTGTATTGAGGAAGTCGGTTGATGTCGGGGAGGTCTAGTTGAGGTTTTGTGAAATTGACCCGTTTTTTATAAGATTCCACGGCAAGCTGAATGTCTTCTACCAGTTCTTGGATCACGATGCTTCTGATGAAGATTAATAATGACTTGATGTACTCGCGTTGGATGGTTGTAGAGAAATGTCTCATTCGTCCTTGAACCTTAGCAAGATACATATCTTCAATGTCATTTAGTGACAATCTTGGAAAATTTGCTTCACAGAAGTCATATTCCTCTTCGTCTTGTCGTTTGACCACAATGTTCTTGAGGAATGTGTAGTCCCACTTTGACGACAGGGTAACATGCTTAATTGCAATGATCCGTTTTTCACTAAACACTTCCTTTTTAGACTTGAGAACCTGGCAGCTTCTATAGAAGATTCTTCGGCGTTCAGGCCAATGATGAATCCCATACAGCGCATCAAGGTCATACTTTTCCACTTGATCAACAAATATATGTGTGGCTTCTTCCTCGATGGCTGGATTGTGAGAGTAGATTGCTGTTGGGAAAGGAAATGTGAGTGACGTAGCGTACTTCCTTGTCACATCGCTACCGTTTAGAAGAAACTCGAAGTCATTGTTGAAGAAGTAACGGTATGGTATTCTTCGGTTGTGTCTTCATCTAGCCATGAGAGAACATCGGTCTTCTTCTTTATTTTCTTTGGATTTGATGATGATTCTGGTTTCTTTGTTGTTGCAGAAGAGGTGGGTTGTTGTTGGGGCTCTGGGATCTCTTCATCGTCACCACCAGTGTATTTGAAATGATCACCGGTTTTCTCTATTGATGGTGGTAACTCAGAGTCCTGAGGTTTATCTATAGCAGCAGAACGTGGAGGAGATCTTCTTTCGGTTGGAGTCCTTTGGGGTAGGGGTGGCATAGAGGAGGAGTCACCAGACTTCTTCTTGCGTTTCGTTTCTTTGTCTTTATCCGCATCATCATCGTCTCTAGGACGCTTAGCCGTTTCAGCTGCCGCTTTGCATGATGTTTTAAGTTGGTAATCCAGCAATGCGTCAAACAGTTTACCTTCGTCAGAGGTAAATGTTGCAGATCGTTTTGACATTTGAAGTACAAGCTTGGAAACCAATTCTAAATCGGAGAAAGCTGTAGGCTCAATTGGATTGATTGTTACTGTTAAAGGCGTTGATCTTATTGTTTGCTTGGCCAACTGCATGAGATTTGGATAGAGTTTTCTGGTGAACATTTCTCTTCTCACGCCAGGAACAGTGTCGAGAAGAAACTTGTGAGTATATTCTCTGGTAGTCCTATTCATTTCACCCTGTAAATCTCTATTAAGAAGCTGTTGGATTTGTTCCCTTTCTCCCAACATCTCGTTTATCACTTTTTAAAGTAGATTGATTCTGTCCGCAAGCTGATCTAGTTTCTTGTTGACCACATTCTTTTTCCTTGCTTGCTTGATAGCTTTAACAATCTTAGACTTAGCTCGTGATGCCCAAGTGTCGGTAGGCTTCTTTACGGATTTGGATGTTGATCTTGTGCTATCCTTTGATGTTGGTGGTGATGAATGAGAGGACGAGTCTGATGATGAGTCATGAGATGGCTCAGGGTCCTTTTGTGGCTCAGAAGTTCGTTCTTGTGTATGTGCGAGACTGTCAAGAAGATAATCTTTGGCTTTTTTCTCAGCTTGAGCCTTTTCTTCAGCCTTAATACGAGCTTCTTCTTTAGCCTTAGCACGAGTTTCTTCTTCTGCTTTTTCATTAGCCGCAGCACCTTCATCAGGAATTTTCTCAGACTTCTCCATTTCTGGTTCCTTAAAGTCATAAGTGATAGAATCCTCTAGTTGCCGTTGTTGTTGTTCGTGGGTGGTGGTACCAGTTCCCTTATCGGGTTGATTAACTGCATCGGAAACTGGTGTAGATAGTGCACCGCCACTTGACCCTCCGGGGCCACGAGTTTGTTCATGGGTGAATTCCTGAGCAACATGTTGAAGTCTGAGGTTCTTGAGCTTCTTTCCGTAGTCTCTGTCTTCATCCAGTGGTTCTTCATCGGAGATCTCTTCTTCTTGCTCAAGCACTGGAGTTTTCCCTTTATCAGCCTTAGGACTTGGAGGTTTTGCAACAGTTAGTGGGTCATCTATAGGAGTTTCTGAGTAGATAACCTCTTCTTCGGTGTCAGTCTCCTCTGAATCCTCGTCCATTAGTTTCATCGGTTATGGTTTGGGAATAGGGATGGCTTCAGTAAGAGGAACTCTCTTCTTGAGTGTGTGAGTTCTCTTTGGGTACCTTATCGTACTCTCAGTGCTCGCAATACTTCCAGCACTGCCTCTCCTGGTCTTCCTAACAGGTGTACCAGAAGACTTACCATCAATGAAACCTACTTTCCCTGCTTCAACTGCTACCAGATATCGTTTGTATGATTGAAGTCCTTTGGTAGCATCAGTAAGAAGATAATCTGGTAACACTACACCCTGTTTCTTCGTAGTTGATTCCTTAAATCTTACCACATTGAGTGTGGGTTCAAGTAGCACGGAGTGATGTTTGGGGTCTTCAAGTCTTTGGGGAATATCTGGGTTGGTTTCAAGAATCCTTTTGATCAACAATTTTGTGTATCTGACATAAGGGATCTTGGAGCCAGGCCTTTTCAGGTAAGTCATCATGTCATCCCAGATCAGAGCTTTAAATTCGATGTGTTTCATGTTGACCATGCCCCAAAAGATTTGAAGTTCCATGAGCTTCGGATGCTCATAGCCATTGTCACGTCCGGAGACGGATTTAGCAATCATAATGTACAGTGTTCTCCATGGTTGAGGAATATTCTTGAGTTCTACTGAGGACTATTTTGTGATAACTCCAGCAGCTTCATCATAGCCGATGTCGACCATGAATTGGAGAACAATCTCTTCCATAGGAGTAGCAGAGAACTCAGTATGCTTAATGGTTGGAAGAAGAAGAACATCCCTTAAGTCTACAGGAGTGATGGTGACTTGTTTGTGATTGAGCGTCACCGTCACAACACTTTGACCTTTGACCTTTTGTATCGTGTGCCAGAATTGGTGAAGATAGATTGCCGGCACAGTAGCAGAATTTGTGAGGATGTTCTGGTATGGATGAGTCTTCAGAATATCCACTGCAATCTGACAAGATGACTCAGAACAAGTGAAGCTGTCAAAGTCGACTCTAAGATTATTCTTTCCAATCTTCATTGGGTAACCGTTGGGGAAGATGTCTTCAACCGTGAGAACATTTGGTGCATCCACATTTTCCATTTGAACGTCCATATCGTGATCTGAAAGATATTTAGCCAAAAGAACCAACATATCGAAAGACATTACGTTAGTCAAAAAGTTGATTTTATTGTCTATTTATTGAATGTGATATGTTAATGAATGATTGTTACGAGTCCAATGTCACTTGTTAGTCCAATAGTCCAAAGACGTCGTGATAAGTTTCGTGAGTAGATTAACTTTGAGTTTTAAAGTCCAAGTTTTCACTTATTTTCACAACTTATTAAACATTTAAGCTTATTAATGACATTTTGGTTTCGTGACATTATGATTTATTTATTTACAAGTTCGTACGCGTAACAATTCATAATTTTGGTTAAAATAAGGCTTAGGTGTAGGTTTTGCAAGCTTATGCGTAAACAGTGAACCATACGCGTAGGCACAAGCTTATGCGTAGGATCTTATCTTACGCGTAGGAAAAAAATCCCCTTAGCATAGAGCTTACGCGTAAGCGTGTGTTGGAGTTTACGCGTAAGGTCTACTCGTAAGGGTAAACCTTGTGCGTAAGACTCAAGTTTACGCATATCCTTCACAGGATATGCGTAGTCCCTTTTGTAGAACCTTACGCGTAAAGGTTACGCGTAAGATTTCTCTTACGCATAACATTCTACGCGTAAGGTGATCCTTATGCGTAGTAACTCAGTTAACCTTGATTCTGAATAATTCACATGTAAAACCTGAAACAAATTCATCATAACATCATCATTAACACATTTATTCAATCTCTTTCAGTTTTCACATGAACTATAGACCAAAATGGTTTACGCGTAGAACATGCTTACGCGTAAAACTAAACCCTAAGATTCAAATTTTACGAATACGAGTTTTAGCCATATAAATTGAACCAAACTTTTACTGGGATATCTAAGAGTTCTAATGAGTTGTTTAAACCAAGTTTTAACATCAAAACCTATGCGAATCAAAAAATACCCACATACTACGAGTATAAACCCTAGTTCTCAATTTCCACAAAATTAATGATTCTGGGTATGTTTCAAGCCTAGATTTGATCAATTAAACATGTATACAACATCTCTTAACCTTTTAATTTACCAGAAAAACTCTTAAATGAAAACGCCCAAATTAAGCGTATAAACCCTAATTTGAAAAATGATTAATACATGTTTCTGGGTGGATTTGGTTAATGAAAATGGTTATGGCATATACTTTTGAACATTTTGACACCATTTTATCATCATACACACACAAATGATGATCTTGTGTTCATATGCATACGCGTAGAACACAAGAATCATCTAAACATAAAATCCAGCCATTGGATGTCTATGAAATCAAAAACCATTGTTTGTAAACATTTTAAGATCATGAAACCACTTACAGATCAGAAGTTTAAAGCACGGATTTGAGTATTCAATCTTATGCGGGGGATGGGTTAGTTGAAGTAATAAATGTGGTGAATTAAATGATATAAAAAATTAGGTGAAGGTTTTTGTTAAAAAATAGTTTCAGCTTTTGACAACATTGGTCCCTCCACCTTAACCATTTTCAACCACAGCCCATAACTTCCATTTTAGTTACGTGAAGCATGATATTTGGAAAGAATCATGACGACACTCCCCCTCGACTTAAGAAATAATGAAATTTTATAAAGTTGAGCCCGGGGAGTGTCAGTAAACCAGAGATGTGACCACCATTATCAAAGAAACAACCGGGTGTAAGATGCAAGTACAAGGTTTTATGAAATCGAAAAAAATATTTATTGTCTCCCCCTCAACACTTGACCGAGAAAATACTGAATTTTGAAAGAGAAAAGTGTTGACGGAAGAATTGTACTTGCCATGTTAAAAGAAATATAGATAGAAGAATATTTTTTTTTGTTTTTATCAGATTTTATATTTGTGTATTTTGTTTTTGAAAATATTTACAAAAGAGGTTTTGGTGTTTACTGGTTTTAAGAATGTTTTAAAAGTTCATTTAGTTCCTCTGGAGTCAAACACCGCATACCAATCCGGTGGACTAACTCATTAGCAGGAGCTAAGGCTTTGGTGAGAAGATCTGCCAGTTTGTAATATATTGGATTTCACATACACATCATAACATTAACACAATGAGCACATAGATGATTTTAGAGAGAGAAAGAGTGGGACATTCTAGTGAGAGAAACTTGTAGAATATTAGATTACCAAAGAACATCCAACCCTCTACCTTGCAAGGTAGAGGGTATTTATAGGTTACAAACTAAACGACCTCCTGACGGCCTGTGGATCAGGGATACAGTGAGTAAAGACCCGTCCTTCCTCCACGGTGTTGCACTAGACTATTTTACGCTACTGACTAACTACATAACAACATAAATAAGTAACTAACGATTAGTCTACGAGCTAACTTATGCTAGATAATAGGTGGGGTGACCGACTCTTCAATACAGGAATTTTCTAATTCCTAACAATCTCCCCCTAAGGGAGGTCACCCCATGTTTTACATTTCAAATCCTAGCATTCTATTCTTGACTTTGTTCTTGAGCTCGTAGACAAAACAACTTCAACATCGCAATCTTTGTGCATAAGTAGTGCAACTTCAAAGTCTGCACAGATTTGTACTTTAGGAGGAGGTCATTAATGATCTATGAGATAATAATTAGGAGCCATCTTTTGAGATCATCAGCTATCATCAATCTCTGAGACATCCTTTGTGGTGTTGGTATTATGTGATGTAGTGACTTTAGGACCGACATGCTCACATTCTGGATCATGATATCTTCTCATCAGAGTAGCGGAAGCATTTGTTGAATCATGATATTGGCAGCAGCGTAGCAGAAGCTTGGAGTGAAAATATCAGAGTCATTGATGCACTAATCATGATTTCTTTGAGTTGAATGTGTTAGGTGAGCATGCGGCTATGGATTGACCGCTTCATTCTGATCAGCTGCAAACGTCGGGTGTACCTGCATACAACAGTTAGCAATAAATCGCGCGAAAGTGTCTTTGATCACTTTCGTTGAATTGAGGTACATGGCCCACGGTTCCCCGTTGATCAGTACAAGTACTGCTTGTGATCAGGTAGGATTCCTAAGAATCTCCTTGACAGGGTTTCGCAGCTGTTCTAGCTGTTCTCAAACCGGAACATCTCAAAGAAGACAACACGGAGTGAGTGAACCAGCGAATTTTAAGTCCACTGATTGATGAAAAGAGATTTGAAAAACAATCGTGTATTGCTCAATAGAAATTGTTTTTGCAATACAACGAAGGTTTTATTGAAAATCAATTATCAATCATAAAAACACCTTTTGGTTTGAAAAATGAGTACACGGTCGATGTGCTAAAGAAAAGAGTTTTTAAGCACATCGACCGGTTTTTCAAAGGTATCCGTCAATCCATAACCTGAACCAGGATTGATTCAAGAGATTGAATCGCCCCATTGTTTCTGTTCAGTTGTCACATGGTTGATCCATATAATAGATCTCACATGCCACCTACCAGGAGCTTGTTAGATGATGGCTCCAGAAGGCTTTCCATCTTCATTGTGAATATGATAACACATCACTCAGATGTTCTGGCAATACCACAAAGATAATGCGTAGGACTCAAGATATAATCTCTCTTTCCACATTGTGTGAAACAGAGAGTCTTCATTGAAAGTGTCCTAATGAGATTTATTGATGATCTCGTGGCTCTAGACTCAATATGTGCATATTTGGATCCTGTGCCGGAGACTAGGGAGAGGGTCTCCTTCTTCAATATCAACCATCTCTAAGAGAAAGTCGATAGATAATGTCGGTTCCCCGTGAGAATGAAACAAGTCCTTTTTAAGAGGAACTTGAGTGGTTTGGAAAGTTGAAGTGCAGTGCGTCACTGGGTCCATGACGTCTTGTCTTCAATACCGATGTTACCATCAGTAGCATATGAATTGAACCCAGTTTCTGCCCTAAGGTTGAATAAATGGAGGGCTATTTGTTTTCACCCTATTCTCATTCAATTCTTTTTAATTCTTCAACCCCTTCAGTGCTTACCGAGACATCATAACTAGAACCTTGTTGGGTTTATTCCAGTACTAGCTCAGTCTTAGTCCGCACTCTTCCCATATCTCATTTTTCTCCTTTTATCATCATACCTAAGGACTTCTACACTAACTAGTGGATTGTCCCTGGGTAGATCCCTCCGGTTCTGGCGGATCATGGGAACCAATACCTAACCTTATCATCCTTATATCACCGTACATAAAGTAAAGTTGGTCGGTCTATTTGGTATTGTTCATCTGCCATTGGATCCAATTGAAAACCATTTGAAAAATCAATTCAGATACTTGTGATATATTATCAAAGCATTTTGTACCTGAATTGTTTTTGATATTTTTAGAACGAGAACTCCCCCTCAACATGTGCATCAAATATTTGAAAATGTTTTGCACACGGAGGCAAGAGAAAGAATTAACTTCTTTGATTACCATTTTCTAAAAGATATCAACATCACTTCCCACATCAAATCAAGTAGAAATAGCATTTCCGGGAAGGATAAGGTTTCCATAAATTCGCTCCCCCTCAATATGTGCCTCGAGATTTGAAAAGAGTTTTGCACATACTAGAGGGAACCCTTTATCATCAAAGGATTAGAAGCCATATGATCAAGGTACCTTAGAGAAATTTAAAGTTGAATTTGCAAAGATTTAAGTGTTGTGTACCCTGATGACTTGAATTTGCAAAGAGAGTTCTCCCCCTTAATATATGCTTCGAGATTCGAAAATTGTTTAGCACATATAAGAGAGAAGTTTGCACAAAAATTGGTCATCTTATCTTTTAACATCTTTCATATTTATATCACATTTTCTCCCCCGATCAAAAATCTTAAATCCTTTGAGATTTTGGATCTCAAGTGATTTAAATATGTATGAGGTAAAATATTTGTAGGAGAAAAATGTGTCCGATTTTATATGATCAAAAATGGACAACACAGATGTTTCCCTTTTTACAAGGGGAAACCACAGTACAAATCGTAGCACTATTACATGTATTACAGTTGTTCATATTTATTACACCACATATTACACATAGTTAAAACACACCATAAACAGCACCCTGAACAAGTCTTCATTCAGTCCTCTGAAGAAGTTTGTAGTGACCATCACGAAGCCTTCCACCAACAAAACTTTCAAGGCTGCGGAAGATCCTTCGAGTCTTGAGTCTTCGTCTGATTGCAGCAATGAAATGTTCACATCTCTTCACGTCATCATCAGTCCAAAAAATAGTTTTAACCCAAGATTTCATATCAAGTTTGGCTTCTTTCACTCTGGTGTCAAGTTCTTCTTCGACCAATTTGAGCGTACCATCACTAAACTTGTAGAGTTCACATAGACGCATAAGCATACGAGATCCATATCTGTCTGTGAAGATGACGGCTCTAGGGATGTCAAGGACTTTGTATTCTCGATGAAATTCATGCCCAGTTGCATTCCATTGAGGACTTGTAAGGTTGATCCTGGTTTGGTAGCTTTCAATGCCAAGCTGAAAGTCCTCAATTCGTTTTCGAATGACTAAGCCCCTGATCCAAAGAGTGACAGATGCAGAGAGGGCCTTTTTCTCACGGACAGGTAAATGCTCAAGGTGTCCTTGAAGATTTAAGAGATAGAGATCTTCGAAATCATTTGGCAGAAGATGTTTGAAGTCGTTCTCTTCAATAGTATACAATTTGAAGTCAGCTCTTTTAAGGACAATCTTCTTCAAGTACTCATATCCATAGATAGGGAAGATCTTTACACTAACAACACTTAAGATTTGCAGCTTTGATCTGACATCATTGCGTCTTTTATCAGCACCATGTCTTTCGATGTAGAACTTCTTCTTTTTGAACCACCAGTGAGAAATACCATAAGAAGCGGCAATATCATATTTTTGTTCTTCAGCAGCCCAGAATTGATCAGGAACCATCTGTTCAAGCCCCTGATCAGAGTAGTTTGCAGCTTTCATCTTTGATATTGATAGAGCAGGCCTTCTTTCAGCAGAGCGAGCACACAGATAGTCCAAGTCGTGATTGAAGAAGAATTCAGCCTGAATGGTTATCTGACCAGGTTCACCACCAAGAGGAAGAGATTTGTTGACATTGAAGCGACTGATTTGCTCACTGACTTGGTCATTCAGCATCTTATGACATTCTTCCATCTGATATTGAAGATGATTTGCATCAGAATGGAAGACTTTGACAATTTCGTAAGCTTGTCCTTCTAGATCTCTTGGAGTTATGGATGAGATACTCTTCCGTTCACAAAACCATCTAATAAAACTTCCCATATCACCAGTGTAGTGCAGAAGAGAGTCTTCAGCTGGAACTTCATAATTATTGGTGATAACTGATGCCCAATTGTTGTCAGGAATCATAGAGTCAGACTTTGGGATGGTCCATGTGGGTTCTGGAGAAGGAGGTCTATCTTCCACAATGCAGCTTTGAATTGTGTCTCTTGAAGGTGCTACCCTGGATGTGCTAGTGCGATTCCCAGCCATGTAAGTATCAAACCAATCTTCTGATGGCTTAGGAATATGCTTCGTCTATGCATCATCTTCATCTGGTTCTGAGTCAGCCATGACTTGAGACTCTTCGTGAACCATTAGATCTTCAGGAATTGAGGTGGATGTGGACATGAACCTTGAATCAACCGTCGTCCAGGCAGCAGATTTCTTCATAGTACTCTGTTCTTTTGTAGGACCTGATTGATTAGAAGGTTTTGGTGGTGATGATGGTGGTTGTGATGGAGGTGCGTTGGTTGTTGTAGAGGGATTACCAGCTCCAGAAGTTCCAGCGCCCCCCGTTGGTGGTGGGGGTGGAGGAGGATCTTTGCGATCCTTCATCAATGCTTCCATCACAATTGTTCTCCTTTTCTTTCTAGCTTCTATTTCCCCGACGTCCATCTTAAACTGCTCATGATTGTCGAACATAATGGATTCTTCAAGTGCCTCATAGAGTTTCTTGTGAACCTCATGATTGTCCTCTTCAGCCTCATACATCCTTTCAAACAGAGCTGCTCTCATATCGGTGATAGGGAGGTCCTTGAATCGTCTAAGAAGTGGAGCCTCCATAGCCCATTCCACAGCATCCTTGACTTCTCCTTCGATAGCGGCAGTAACCCCTTCATTGAAGTTGAGGTGCTCCAATCTATAGACACGATCCACCAGAGAATCAACAGATTTAGGAAGTTGCCTTTCCAGAGCTTCTATCCTTTTAATGGCTTTATCCAGTAGTTGATCAGAGGTGAGAATCTGTGGAGGGGAAGCTGGTGGAGCCACTTCATCTGCAATTGTAATCACGGGTTCAGGAGTTGGTGACGTTGTTGGTGGTGTTTGTACAGTTGATTGAGTAGGTAAGGGAGGTGGAAGTGCAGTTGATAGTGAAGATGCAGTCATTGGAGGAATAGTTGACGTATCTTGCTGAATGCTGACATTATACATGGATTGTGCGGTATCTAAGGATTTGTCATTAAAGAATTGATCACCAAAAGAGAAATCTTCATCAAGATTCTTAAGTGAGGATAGAGAGTTAGTAGACAGATTTGGTTCATCCATCTTCAAGGTCTCATCAGATCTTGTCTCAAGGTTCTCCTGCGAGCCTTTTTGTAACAGAGTGTCAACATTCAAGTCAGATTGAGTCTCACTAAGCGTAGGAGTTTCCTTAAAAGTTTCAGGCACTTTGACCACTCCAGATTGTTCTTTTGCATGAGATGATTCTGTTCTTCTCTTCAGCTCATATTGATTAGTGGTGCTTGATGGAGATGATGAGATAGTTAAAAGCATGTGAGCATCTTGTTCAGTTTCAACATTAGCCACCCCTTTACCCTTGTCATGTGTAATTGGGGTTGTTTGTCGAGGTAGTTGAGCGGGTTCTCTTAACACAATTCCACCTACTGGAGCTTTCACATTCTGACTTTCTAGGCTTTGCTGAATTCCAAGTTGCAGATCAGCATCATCTTCATCAGTTAACCTGGTAACAGTCCTTGGTATCTCAGTGTTCTCACCAATTTCCTTTTCCACTTTCTTCCTTTTTACTTTCCGCTTCTTGGATGCGGTGTCAGACTGTTGTGACCTTTCAAGTCTCTTTTTAGGAAGAGAGGCATAGGATGCTTGTG
The DNA here is from genome assembly GCA_019973895.1 of Chrysanthemum seticuspe. NCBI lineage: Eukaryota > Viridiplantae > Streptophyta > Magnoliopsida > Asterales > Asteraceae > Chrysanthemum > Chrysanthemum seticuspe. Next base: position 292,816,111 of record BPTQ01000001.1, read on the forward strand.
AGGATGACTTGGTCATGGGAGCATTTGGTTGTAGAGGAGAGGGTGTGACATCAGCAGAGAGTTTGGTTGCTCTTTTCTTGAATTGCTTGAAGTAGTCCTTCTTCTTGATATCTTCTGTGAGAAGACAATCAGGAATTGGCAATCCAAATACTTCTGTATCCGTACCTCTAGGAACATATTTCAGGTTTCCTAAAACAAATTCATCTTCTGCTTTGTGTAAAGTTGATTCAGACCTAGGAGTGAAGTTGTGAATTTGTTGTAAATACTGGATAACAAGCTTAGAAAATCTGATGATGGGAATTACGAGCTTGTTCTGTTTCTTTCGACCTTGAGCATTGTTCTGGAAATAGGTTCTATCAGATATGAATGTGTTCATTGATAAAGAGAATTCTTCCCAAATACGATCTGAGACATTCACATCAACCCTATTAACGATTCCCCATAGGATTTGCAAGATAGGAATTCTCACTTTATCGAATCCTGAAGTTTTCCCAGATAAGCATAAGTTCAGAATGGTTGTAATAGCTCTACAGGGTTGATACATGTGTCCGGTGATGATGTCAGATGCTCTTGAAATACTGTTCTGATAACCCAACCCAATTAGAAAGACAATCAGATCGTCAGCACCAGGTGGAGATTCAGAACGAAAGTCAGGGTTACATGGGGTGATTCCAAGAGGCTTGCTCAGAATATCAGAATCAATTGTGAACTCCCTATTATCCAGTTTGCAAGAGAATTGTGCTGTGATTTTGTTCCATTGAACGGTGTTCCAGAATTGTTGAATGTAGATGGTAGGAATTGAGCATTGCTTGGTAATAGCTCCAAAGAAGTTTGTGTTTTTGAGGATGTCAATAGAAACTTTGAGTATAGGATTTTGTTGGAGCCTTTGTAGGTCCACATAACAGTTGCTTTTTCCAATAGCAGCCCATTGACTTCTGGGAAGGATTTCTTCGTCTGAGAGAACTTTGGATGATGCCGAAGGGGTAACGCTCTTTTCTGGGATCGAACTTGCCATTGATGGTCTGAGTAATCATAAAATCAACAGTAATGATTGGGAACAGGTTAGATAGATGATAAATGAGACAATGTTGAGAGCACCCTTATGACATAGACACATAGAAGTAGTAACTCAGAAGGAGTCCCCAAAACACATACAGAGAAAGATTGAGTAGCACAGGTTTCAGATATATGACAACTTTCAAATATATGATAACATTCATAGTTGAGATAATTTAATGAAGTATAGTCATATAGATAAATAATATCATGACGAGCTTATGAGGGATTAATGGGCAAAAGAGTGTATTTCAAAGTGATCATGACATGAGCCAAGATACACATGTAGAAGTGATACAACAAATATGTATGAGGCAAAAAGTAACATTTGGCAGTCGTGAGAGAAACCAAGTACCTTTTGCCTAAACAGAGATGTCATAACAGATTACATAGAGTATGTTGATTCAACAAGTCGAATTAGGAGATCCTAAGTATTGTGAGAGTGAGATCATCTTTACCACTTAACCTTTGAACATTTTAATAATCCTTGACCCTAAGACTAATTTGCAACATGAAGGTGAACAATGTTGCAAACTTGTAAAGACAAGTCGTCATCTAGAGTCACAGACAAGTCGCTAATAGTTTAGCATTCTAAGTCGCTATGCTAATTCGCTAGTTTGTAAAGTCAAGTCGCCATGAATATTAACTGAACCAAGTCGCTACAAAACAGTTAACTAAGTCGCTAGGTTACTAATTCGCTAACTTGTAAATACAAGTCGCTAACTACTAACTCGCTAACCAAGTCGCTAGAATATAGTGAACTAATTCGCTACAGAAACGTAGTCGCTAAGTTGAACACTAACTCGCTATGAAGAACATTCAGACTAAGTCGCTACCAAGAACAATTTAAATCGCCACCAAGAACACTTCTAACATCAACCCATCAGTACAATCCACTTAATCATACATCAATGTATTCCAAACAATATATTCCAAACATTTTGAACCCGTTCAATCATTATACAAGCAACAAACATATTATTACATGAAAAATCGAACCTAAGCGAGAGACAAATAATCACAACTCACGAGCTCGAAAGGATCTGGATATAAAGGACATGTTAGAAACTGGACACAAAAGCTTAAGAGAACAAAGATAGGAGGGAATCGAAGCAAACCTCTTACTAAGTCGCTAGGATGAGCAAAAGTGACGAAGAGAAGAAAAAAAACGAGAGAGAAGAAAAGAACTTGTTTGGGAAAAATGGTAACTCGCTAACAGGTAATTCGCTAGGGGTATACAAACCATCTTAGGCAATATGACACAATTGGTCCTTGTGGTTTTAACATGAGGTGAGGTAATTCGCTAATGCAACATAACTTTCACTATATGACAAGTTTGGTCCCTATGGTATTGATGAACGAGTGGTAAGTTGCTAACACGGATTAGACAACGTCTCTAGCATGGATTATCACACTGATCACCATGAATCAATTAAACATTTAAACACATAGGCAATTACTACGAAGGCTCACAAGGAAAATCACACGAGCAAGATACAACCACAACCAATAACTGAGAGAAACTCATAACCAGATATTTCAAAAGCATAACCAGTTAGTCACACAAGCAGGAAACCACCACAACATACAAAATAACCACAACCAATAACTGAGAGAAACTCATAACCAGATATTTCAAAAGCATAACAGTTAGTCACACAAGCAGGAAACCACCACAACATACAAATAAGCAAACATCATAACCAGCACAGAAGCCAATGGCATATAAAACAAATCTCCCCCTCAATCAATGTCATCAAAGATCATTGATTGATATTAACCAATCCCATTATAACACCAAGAATATATCATTTGTTCGAACTTCATCTATGATCCCGTGCCATTATTGAATGACATTTCTAGGACCGTAGATGTTATCGATAACAAGGAATATATTCTTTATTAGTTTGAGGAAAATGATAAAATTTTGAAATAAATAATAAAAAAAATGACATAATATTTTGTAAAGTTTTTTTTTTTTTTTTTTTTTTTTTTTTTTTTTTTTTTTTTTTTTTTTTTTTTTTTAAGGAAACTTGATTTATACAAAGATATGGATGGACGAGTCCTGATTCAAGATGAATAGGAGTCAAAGTAAGAAGTACATCAACTCTGGCAAGCTATAGCTCCTGAATGAGCTATGTTCATATCTGAAGGGAACCAAGTCATGAAGTTCCTGATTGAATTGAGCATTGTACCTGAAAAAGACTGAGAGCACATTGTACTTGAAGCACATGTAGACTTGTACATAGAATGGTTAGTGACATGTTTAGTCTCACATTTGGATGCATCACAGTATAATCCAGACGTATCATTAATGGGGATCCTATTTGGTTCTACATTCTTGAAAAGTTTACCTGTGGGAATCCACTTGAGGCATGACCTAGGAATGTAAGTTCGTTTAAGTCCTGTAAACTTAAATAATCTGCCAGTGGGAATCCATTTGAGACCGCAGTAAGTTAAGCTAAATGAGTGCACAGCCTTGTTTTGACTATTTGTCCTATTGTGGTCAGAGAATTTCTTTGGGGATTGATCTGTCAGATGATGTTTTGCATGAGACCTAGTTAAACTTATTGCATTTCTGATCTGTGAGTGTTGACCATTAGTCCTATTTTTGGGATTCAACATATCTAAACTAGGCAATGAAGTGACTGGTTTTGACAAAACAGACTTACTATCAACTTGGGATGTAAGCTTAGATTTCAATGGTTTAGCTCTTTCAGATCTAAAGGCATTAGGTTGTTTAATAACTGTTTGTTTCAAGTGATTCTGAACATTTGACTTTCCCAAAGTTGAAGGTTTTGCAAACTTAGTGTTCATCCTATTTCCAGCATGCTTCCTGAGCTCATTTTTTAGGGCAACAATATTGAAGCTCTTATCCTGAATTTGTGCTTTGAGGTCATCAATATCTTTCTTCAAGAGGTTAGATTGATTGACTAACTTAGAGTTTGTTTCCTCAAGGTTCTTTCTTAAATGCTCATTTTCTCTTAGAAGGTTGGACACACATAGAGCTAGTTTAGAATTTCTAGATTCTAGTGTATCACTCATCTCATGACTGTCATATTTCTGGGCTTCTGAGAGAAGCGATTTCAGATTTCTTATGGTCGAATCTTTGTCCTGAATCTGGGATTTTAACTGATTAATTTCAAAAAATTCTCTAAATTCTGGAAGTTCCAGATTACAACACTGTTTTTTTGCATAAAGCATTTCATTTTTATGTTGTATTTCAATTTGCAAAGAGATACAGTGTTTTTCAAGAATTGAAAATTTGTTTGAAAGCTCATCATATACCCTTTTTTCAATCATGTTACTTGCATTTGATTCAGACAAAACAAAGATTGATTCCACATTGTTATGTTTATGTTTAGGGTAAGAGTCATGTACCTTTTTGTGAGAATTTGTGTGATCAGATAAGTGTACCTTGTTGATTGATACCTTTTCTGACTCTGGGAATTTGAGATCAGTGCTGTTCTCTTCATCCTTTTCCATCACAACTGAGATTCTGCAATCAGTGTCTTCTGCTGGTTCAACTGGAATGAGGCATGACACGTCATCATTGTTCCATGGACACTCTTGACACTCATTCAATTCCTTCAACTTATTATTCTCTTTTGCAGCTTTCTCGATGTATGTTTCCATATTACTCATAAGTTGAATAAATGAGTTTCTGAACTCATGAATTTCCATTCCCGTGTGCTTCTTGAAAGACATTCCAGTCATGATATTATCAAAATCTGAGGAGTATTCTTCCCGGGTAAGTGGCTGAAATTGGTTGAAGATGGTTTGGAGAGCAGCATGAGAATCATCAGTTGAGAGCTTTTCTTTGGTAATTTGAAACCTCAGTCGTTCTAGGTTAAGCAAAACAGTTCTTGTTAAAGTGGGGAAATCCTGACGAAGGATGGCACAACTTGTTCGATCCATGGTTGTGGATAAGAGTAATTTAAGAAGCTGACTGAGATGTTGAAACGGCTCACTGGTGCATTCCATATTCTTAGCATCATCTGCAGACATTAAGAGTGACTTGTTTGAGTTGTTCTGATTGATCGATACTGAATCATTAAGTGTGTGGCCTTCAGATAGGCATTCTGTTTCACTAATCTGTGCTGTGTCATAGAGAGCAAGTACTTTGGTGATTAAAGGATCCGTGATTACTGACATTGTGTTATTATGAATTACTCCCCAAGTCTCTAGAGATTTAGAACCAACTCGCTACCAACTAAATAGCAATAATCCCAAGTCGCTAGAAGATACTGCACCAAGTCGCCAACACTTAATTTTCCACCCCGCTAAGTCGCTAGAGTTCCAAGTCGCTATCCAGATGTAAGTCGCTAAGAAGTAACTCGCTAACACTCAAGTCGCTAGCAAAATTTCGACAGCAATTCGCTACTCAAGTCGCTAACGATGCAAGTCGCTAAAGAGCAACTCGCTACAGACCAAGTCGCTACCACCAAGTCGCTACCCGTAGTGGAGAGTCCACTACTTGTACTGTAAATCGCTAGGTGTAACTCGCTAGGTCTAAAACTGTAACTCGCTATAAATTAGTGAAGCAAGTCGCTACGAAGAAAGTGGTCCGTGAGCTAAGTCGCTAGCAAGAAAAAACCATATAAACATCACTTTTCAATCCAAAACCAACCCAACCAAGATGATTCAAGCTTACCAAGTGAAGACCTAAACACTTGTGATGATTCTAAACATAAAAGTACTAACAAAATTCAAACTTTAACACAAGAAATCAACCAAATGATGCAAAAACCACTAAACTTTTTCAAACTCAAAAACCACCTAAAAACCACTAGAAATCCAAAGATGTGCAAGATATGATCTAACCATGGCTCTTGATACCAATTGTAATATATTGGATTTCACATACACATCATAACATTAACACAATGAGCACATAGATGATTTTAGAGAGAGAAAGAGTGGGACATTCTAGTGAGAGAAACTTGTAGAATATTAGATTACCAAAGAACATCCAACCCTCTACCTTGCAAGGTAGAGGGTATTTATAGGTTACAAACTAAACGACCTCCTGACGGCCTGTGGATCAGGGATACAGTGGGTAAAGACCCGTCCTTCCTCCACGGTGTTGCACTAGACTATTTTACGCTACTGACTAACTACATAACAACATAAATAAGTAACTAACGATTAGTCTACGAGCTAACTTATGCTAGATAATAGGTGGGGTGACCGACTCTTCAATACAGGAATTTTCTAATTCCTAACACAGTTGGTATTCAGTACCCACAAAGTATAATTCAACGGTACTCTTTTCCACGTGCTCCTTGATGAAATGATATCGAAGATCGATGTGCTTTGATTTCGAATGTTGAACAGAGTTGCACGAGATCGGAATGGCACTTCGATTGTCGCAGTACATCGGGATTCTGTCAAATACGTAACCATAGTCTTTGAGTTGTGTTCTCATCCAAATGACTTGAGCAAAACACGCCGACATGGCTACATATTCTGCTTCAGTTGAGGACAACGATGTACAATCCTGCTTCTTCGATTGCCATGACACCAGTTTATCACCAAGAAATTGTAGAGCTCCTGAAGTACTTTTCCGAGAATCTAAGCAACCTGCGTGATCAGCGTCTGAAAAAGCTATTAGTTCAAAACCAGAATCCTTCGGATACCAGATCCCCAAGTTAATGGTTCCCTTGATGTATCGGAGGATTCTTTTAGCCTCAGAGAGGTGAGTTTCAGTTGGTCTTGACTGATAACGGGAACAAAGATATACAGCAAAGACAATGTCAGGCCTACTAGCTGTTAGATACATGAGAGACCCAATAATACTTCGGTATTTGGTAGGGTCAACCAATTTTCCATGCAAATCAGCATCCAGTTTCTTAGTGTGTGCCAATGGTGTGGCATAGGTGTCACAGGTTTGCATTCCATGTTTGTTTAATATTTTAAGAGCATATTTGGACTGACTTAGAAAAATACCACGGGGTGATTGATGAACTTGCAGTCCTAGAAAGAACGTAAGTTCACCCATCATGGACATTTCAAAATGTTTTTTCAGAAGTTTTGAAAAAGCGTTTGAGTACTTTAGATGTGTTGACCCAAAAATGATGTCATCCACATAAATTTGAACGATTAAAATGTATGCCCTGTGATATTGTATGAAAAGTGTAGGGTCGACCGAACCTTTGACGAAATTATTGGCAATGAGAAAGGATGATAACTTATCATACCACGCCCGAGGGGCTTATTTGTGACCGTAGAGAGCCTTCTTCATTTTGTAGACGTGATTAGGGAACTCTGGATCAACAAATCCTTCTGGATGACTAACATAAACCGTTTCTTTCAGTTGTCCATTAAGAAAAGCAATTTTGACATCCGTCTGAAAGACCTTGATGTTCATGTGAGCCGCAAACGACAGAAAAATCCGTACAGCCTCAAGACGAGCAACCAGAGCGAATGATTCTTCAAAGTCAATACCCTCTTCCTGTCTATAACCCTTGGCCACCAGACGTGACTTATTTCTGATTACTGTTCCTTCAGCATCCAATTTGTTTTTCCAAATCCATTTGAGACCAATGACGAAGACCCCTGTTGGTCTTTCAACCAATTCCCATACTTCAAGACGTTTAAACTGATTTAGTTCTTCTTGCATGGATTCAATCCAGTTGTCCTTTGTCATTGCATCTTTAATGTTTTTAGGTTCAGATTGGCAGACAGTGAGTGCATAAATGCAATGTTCACCGTCTGTGTGAAGACGTTGTCTAGTTACGACTAGTTGATTTGGGTTACCAATAATGTTCTCAAGAGGATGGTCTTTCGTCCAACGATGTGTGGAAGGTTGATGTTGATATACATTCTGTAGATTAGGAGGATTCAATTGGCTTTTAGATGATTCCGCAACATCAGAAGTAGCAGTAGCGTTTGCAAAAGGGTTGAAGAACGCATTTGGATCATAATCTGCAGGTGGGGGTACATCATTGTTCAGAAGATCATCAGCTGGTTCAGCGTCATTGGATGCAGTTTGTTCGACTGTTGTGGTAGAATCAACTGGTGGTGCTTCCTCAATAGTAGTTGTTGTAGCAGGTGTATCAGGTATTGGATTTTGATCAGATTGAGTAGCGGAAACATTTGATACATCTGGAGCACGTTCATCAATATCATCACTAAACAGAGGAGCAAATAGCTGTTCCATTTGACGTCGAGTAAGTTGTAAACTTGGTTCAGCTGATGATGGGGTTTGAGGGAAGTTTAAACGGTTATGACCGGGTTCCAAGCTGTTATGCTCAGAAGCCATTTCAGTAAGCTCATCAAAATTTGCATGAATCGTCTCCATAATCTCCCTTGTACGACGATTCCAAATCCGGTAACCCTTGGAGTTTTCACAATATCCTACAAAGACTCCAATGTTAGCTTTGGCTTTGAGCTTACCAAAGTCATCACGATCATTATTCGGATAACAAAGGGATCCAAATACATGAAAGTGTTTGAGATTCGGTTTACGGTTGTGGATAAGCTCATAAGGTGTTTTGTTGTGGCGCTTGGTAATCATTGAGCGATTCTGAGTGTAGCATGCAGTTGACACGGCTTCAGCCCACAAGTAATCTGGAAGTTTAGCATTAATTAACATTGTTCTTGCAGCTTCCACTAACGTACGGTTTCGTCTTTCAACAACTTCGTTTTGTTCTGGTGTACGTGCAATAGATGTTTGATGCTCAATTCCCACTTTCTCATAAAATGCACGAAGAGTTTGATTCACAAATTCAGTTCCTTTGTCTGTTCTGATTTGTCTGACTGTGTTCCGGAGCTGAACTTCAATTTTTGTGAAAAAGGTGATGATCATCTGTGGAGCTTGATCTTTACTTCGAAGAAAATAAACCCAAGTCCATCTTGAGTAGTCATCTACAATTACCAAGATGTAGCGTTTGCCATTAATCGTCTGCACGCGCATCGGGCCACACAAATCCATGTGAAGAAGATGAAGAACATGCTGTGAGTTGTGTTCCACCTTTGAAGGAAAGTGAGCACGAGTGCTTTTCCCTTGTTCACAAGCTGAGCAGAGGTGATCTTTAGAATATCGTAATCTTGGGAGACCTTCAACAAGTTTGTATCGAGCAAGGTTGGTTATGGTTTGAAAGTTTAAATGTGAGAGACGACGGTGCCATAGCCAAGATTTTGTAGATGTTGCCTTTGAAAGTAGACAGATGGGAGATGAAGCAATCATGTCTTGCATTGAGATTGTGTAAAGACTTGAATTGCGGGTGCCAGACATAAGATCGTTTCCTTGTAGATCGCGAATGAAACAAGTTTTCTCCCGAAAAGCAACTTCCAAATCTCCATCACAAAACTAACCGACTGAGAAGAGATTGTGACCGAGACCTTCCACATAGTAAACTCTACTAATTTTGATGTTCCCATTGATGTAATCTCCGAAGCCCATGATAGCCGCGAAGTGATCATTCCCGAATCTGACAGTTCCAATGAACTTTGATACAAAGTTTGATAACAGTTTGAGATTGCCTGTCATGTGTCAGGAACATCCGCTATCAACAACCCAGAGGATGATCTGTATCACCTGCATTCAACACAGACGACACAGATGGAATAGAAGTAGCTGTGGAACCCGAAGAGTTAGAGGGTTCCGAAGCAGTTATAGGTGAACCACACATGTTTATGATTTTAGGTATCCATGTAAATCCAAGTGTATTATGTAACCATTTCTGCCATCTCCAACTAGTCTTAGCTTTGGTCTTAGTGAATGCACTAGGTGATAAATTATTCCTAGGAGGTGAAGTGGGTTCTAAGGGTACATCAATGATTAAAGCATGAGCGCTAGAAGGCAGTTTACCTAGCACAGACTTAGAAGCAGTAGCGGCCTAGAGGTATTCCGTTTTCTATTGTTCCGCTTACGAGATGAGATAGTCTTAGCAACACATTTGTCATGACAACCAGAAAACATACTTTTACGACAACCAACACAAGAAGCTTCAAACTTAACATTTAAATTACTTAACGATTCAGCATTCGTTACAACACTTTTTCCATTACATTGTCAGACGCAATATCTAAAGTGGGTGCAACTTGAGTCTTATTCAAAGTCCTAGGGTGTTCTTCTACTTCAGCATTCTTTATTGTTCTTTTCTTACGTCGCAACTTCCTATTCTTCCTTGTATTGCTCCTAGGCTGTGAAGTGCGGGCATTGGGAAAAGAGGCAACTATTCCTGTTTCAGTATAGGGAAGCACATTAGTTTCTTGAGGTTTGTCATTAGATGTTCTAGAGTCATTTTGAGTCTGTGTAGTTACTACAGTGTTACTATTCCTATCTTGTTTTAATTTCACCAACTCTGCCTTAAGATCATGGATTTTGTGTAACAAATCTAAATTTTCAGAACGAGTGAGCCCATCTCGTCGTAAAACATCTTTGGTGTATGCAAGATGATCATCAAGGTCTTTTGATGCTTTATCACGAGTCTTTTTGAGTAAATCAAATATGACACCATATTCTTGTTTAACTTTTGAAATTTCTTGTTCATATTTTGAAATTTGACACTTCAAAGACACGTTTTGACATCCAGTTGCTCAAGTTTTGGATTAAGAGTTTGGTTTGCAACTGGTTGAGTTTGTGTTGTAAAGCGAGTTCTCGATTTTGACAATCTTTTTGACACCATTGAAGACGACGTTTTGAATATGAAAGCTCGTTTAACAAACGTTCATTTTCAATTTTTAAAGACGTGAATTGTGACACATTATCAGTATTCTCAACATTTGCAACAGAATCAACAGAATCAGCAGAGATATAATCGAATGCATATGCAACAGAATGTAATAACACCACATTATGGATATCAGCACAGATAACATCTTCCAAGAGTCGATCAACATCTTTTCGTAACATTTTCTTTTTACATTTTGTATTTGAGATAGATGTTTCTGTTTTCTCGAAAACTATTTTCATCAGTCCAAGTTCCTTATGATATTCCCTTTCCCAATACAATGCACAATTTTTCAAGTTTTGAACATCGGGTAAAATTCTTTTCTGAAAAATATCTCTTTGTTCTCGCACCTGAGGCGATTGAAAATGTTCAACTTTTATCTCAGAATGAAATTCAATCTCACGTTCTAAAATTTTGATGTCAGATAGGAAAGTGTCAAAATATCTATGAATTTGACGACTTTCGGGTATTGATTTTACTTCACTGAGTGAAGGTAAAGGACCATTAATTTGTGCAGAATTGGGTTGGGGACCAACATTAGAAGACTCAGACATAGGTGTGATAACCCAAGGTGTGCTAGAAGTATCCTTTTGTGCGACGAAAGTGACGGCTTTTGAATAGTTAAATGGTTTGTTATAAACAACATTTTCTAATTTGGATCGACTCTCGTCTTCTGCATCTAATTCCTCTTGACAGTTATATTCAACAACACTTATAATGGAATCATCAATTCTATTTTCTGCACTGTAAACTTCAAGAGTTGGTTTGAATGCTCTATTTGAAAACTTAGGTTTGTAATCAGCAAGATTCGGTCCATATCCATTTGGATTTGGTTTGAAAGTAAACTTTTGAATCTTTGTGATTGATTCACCATGTTTATAAACAATATTTCGAAACTCTTTGATTTGTTTTGTAAGTCGACAATTTCCTCAGGATAGGCATCTATTCGTTTCGTTGAATGCTTTTTGTACTCAGAGAACTGTTTTTGACAAGTTAACAATTCAGACTTGGCTTTTTGAGTTTCCAAAGTGAGAGCGTTAAGTTGTTGTTTATGATCATATTTCAGTTGTTCTATTTGAGACAACAAAGCATTATTTGATGCGACTAGATCACGTATCTGTTTTTCTAATAATTTTTCGTTTTGGTAAGATTTAGCAAAAGCGACTTCAAAACCTTTTTCACGTTTTTCTTGAATTTGAAAACTTTGAGTTGATTTTTTAAGCATTCAATATCCCTAGTTAACAGTGCATTTTTATTTTTTAATTGCTGATTGAGTTCACAACATTGTTCTATTCGGAATTGTTGGTCATTAAGTAAGAGCTCAATATCTGGATTAGGCAAAGGTTCAGCGTGTTCAACGTGAGTCTCAACATGATCATTATTCAGATCCTCAAGTATAACCACGGAGTCAACTTGATTATCATTGGTAACCATAAGGTCATCTTGATCGTCAAATGTAACTACTGGATCCATTTGAGTATCATCAGAATGCGATGTAGACGGCTCATGTTGAACATTCTGAGCCTCGTCGGATGCAGATGTCGGCTGAGATATCAGATCAATGATTAATATGGTTTGATCCGGTACCTCAGACAAGCCGTCAGTGTCATACACTGGGCCTGTGTCACTCATGTGGAGTTCGTGCATGTTTGCCATCAACATAACTGCTACATTAGCCTGCAAGTCATCCATATCATCATCTGAGTCTGCATCTGCCATAAAACTCTGTTCTTTGTTTGTGAGGGTTCCAACAGCTTCATCCTTGAGAGCCAAAAGTAAAGCCTCTTTGTGATATGCACTGCCTCTAGTCCTCGGCTTTGGGCATGCATTAGCCAGGTGACCCTTCTTATTACAGTTATAGCAACGAAGACCATTAATCCCATTCTGAGCATTACCCTGTTCAACCACTTGAGCCCTTTGTTGTTGTGGAGCACCCATGTTATTCCTTCCCATTGGATTAAACCCTTGACCACCGCCCATCTGACGAACATTTCCTCGATTCTGAACTTCAATACGTCCATTGTTAACAACAGCCTGATTCCTTGTGTTGGATGAGGTACGAATGTGATTGTTGGATTTGTTTGAGTATCGGCCGAAGGCTCTAGCTATCATGACAAACCTTGCTGCAATGCATCGAAAGCTTCTGTATCCTCATTAGATTCACTGTAAAGTGCTTGATCATTGTTGTTGTTGTATGGAACCAATTGAGTTTCTTGAGATTGGTGCTGTGACGAATCATAAGGTGTTATCTTAGTAGATGGTTGAGCAGCAGTTTGTGGAGGATTTGTGAATACAGTTTGTAAGGTCGGGAATTGAGGATAACAAGTTTGAGCCCACAAAGCTAGTTGTTGATTATCCGGAAGTGAAGGTGTGACAGGGAGTCCACGGATAACCCTTTCTTTGTCAACTTCTTTTTGGTGGGGCTTCAAATAGTCGTACAACAATCCGTATGTAGCATGATGAAGATTCTTTGCTTGACGGATGAAAATGACATACTTTTCCCAATCAGGACCAAGACTACTTAGGAACTTAGTGTTGACTGCAATCCTTGGCATAATGATGTTATGTTTTTCCAAGTCATTGATGATGCCTGGCAATCGATGATGATATGACTCTAATGTCTCTCCTGGTTTAATCATGAAGTGTTCATAAGCCAAGTAGATTTTGGATTCCATGTCTTCTTGATTGAGTTCAGTGCCTTCCATGAGAAGATGAATATGTTCCTACATTGCTTTAGCAGTCTTTTGAGCATCAACACTTCGAAGGATCGGATTGGGTAATCCCAAAAGGATATATTGCATTGCTAGTTCATCGGCTTCAAAATGTAGAAGTTCATCAGCAGTGAGGTTATTCAGACTTGCAATGTTGGTGACATCACCTCTTGGTGGATTGGCATTTGGATCTCCGGTGTAACTACAGTAGGCATCTGAAATTGACCTTCCAGGATGACCTTCTTTAAGAACTTTCCATGTGGCTTCTTTAGATCACAAAATCTAAAGAACCTAATCACCCATTGATCGTAGTTTCCGGGAGTGAGCATTGGAGGTCTATCAAGTGATCCAGCCTCATGAATGGATTGTTGGCTACTTAAAGCTTCACACATCTTTGCAAACTAAGACGGTTCCTTCATAGTATTCCTGGATGGATGTTGATTGTTAAAATTTGTGTAAGGTTGTACTTGAAGACTAGGTGGTGGTTGAAACATTTGTGGTAGAATTGCTCCTGGAGGAAATTGTTGTTGTTGTTGTTGTTGTTATAATTGTTGGTAAAATTGTTGTTGTTGATTGAGTTGTTATTGTTGTTGTTGTTGTTGAGGATACATGATAGCAATGAGCTTCTGAACTGGATCGAAATACCCGATATCACACCAAACAGCAACGATTTTCTACGAGCTACAGTCACACCACCCGAAAGAAATACGATGAGCAGAATCTCTAACCCGAACTCTCGATACAGTCACACCACGAGAATCTGGCTTAGTCGTCCAAGATCACCTTCTAACTTTCTGCTCAAAATTAGAATAGCAAGGAACAAAATACCCTCTAAGTACAGAGAATAAATTTAAGGAAAATCAAATCTGCCATTCTCATTTCCAATTTTCGAATACATAGGTTTGAAGGAAATAACTGACAAACACCACTACCCCACGTTTCCTACACTTCTGGGAATTTAAATAACTACTTTGACAACTTCAAAACAATTAAATAAAAAGAAACGGAACTGGAAGTACTAAAAGAAAATAAAACAAAGACATTTTGTGGAATAAAACGTGGGGTCTTTAACTTCAGTCAAGTACTGCATAGTCCAGCTGGGCCAGGTTGATCCATTTTTGAACTAGGCCTGCTGATGCTGATTCATGGGTCTGGACCGGGGCCTGCCTATCATCCTCTCCGTCTTCGGAAAAGTTTGACCTCAAACTTGGAAGAGGCTCATCAGGATCAAAATATGGCTGCAGATCAGCAACATTGATGGTGGCTAAAACTGATGAATTTCCTGGTAGATCAATTTTATAAGCATTGTCATTCACCTTGGCAAGAACTTTAAATGGACCATCAGATCGAGGACTTAATTTAGAACGCCGTTTAGATGGAAACTGGTCCTTTCGGAAATGAAGCCATACTAGGTCACCTGGTTTAAAAAGAACATGCTTCCTCCCTTTGTCACGCCGATACTTAAGAAGTTCATTAGTCTTCATAATCTTGTCATGAATACGCTGATGGATAAATTTGATATCAGCAGCTAAATCACTAGCATCTTTGCTGAATTTTGTGGAAGTATCAAGGACTGCCAAATCAAGTGGAGTGGGTGGGTTTAAACCATAAACAACCATGAAAGGGCTGATTCCTGTTGTTTTACTAGGAGCTCGATTGTAAGCGAATTCAGCCCGAGGCAATAAATCCTCCCACTGCTTCAAGTTAGAGGTGATGAGAGCGCGCAACAAAGAACCAAGGGTAGGGTTAGTGACTTCGGTTTGCCCGTCGGTTTGAGGATGACTTGATGTACTAAACTTGAGCTTGGTGCCTAACTGTTAGGTCACTAGTTTTACAAACACAAGTAATATAGAAAGGAGATGAGGCGATTGAACAAGATCTAACACACACACAAACAATAATAAGACCGGTTATACGTAGGCATATGTGAAAGAAAGAAAACTTGAACAACCAACCCTCAAATGAGGGTTTACAAGAGTATTTATAGGAGGGAAGCTAGGGCAACACTCCTAGTTCCCATCCTTTCTTATATGGGCTTGGGCCTAAGCTTATGGGCCTTCTACATAAGCTAGACCTTAAACAAACATAAAGGCCATAATAAAGCTACCTATTACATATGAAATATAAATACTTGAAATACTGTTTAGGAGTGATTCCAACAATCTCCCCCTCAAGTATATATGAATGTAAACGGTGAAGGCGTTGATGTAATAGTAGCTCTGACGTCTTCTGACATTCTTCTTTCTTGTGAGAGGAATTGCCTTGATTCGAACAATCTCCCCAGTGTAGAGAGATAGTTATCTTTGAACAGTTATGCTTCGACGTCATCTTTAACTTTGTTCTTTGATCATTGTTCTTTGTGGTGAAAGTGATAGTATGTTGTTGTCTGCATCAGTCTGCCTCAGGTCTACTTCGCTGCTCCAGTGTCTCCACGTCATTCTTCAACATGCTCACACGCTCTTTGACGTTGGAATTCAATGCTGATGAAGTTCTTTAAGTTTTTGACTTTGTAGATTCTTTGATTTGATGAAGAATCATTCTGACTGTTGTGTTGCATTTGAATAGAACTTCCATTAGTGATGATGTTGGCGTGAGCATGCGAAGAGTCAGCACGATCATTCCGCTCCGGAGCTTCCATAAGAAGAAAACATTTCAAACGGTTAGTAATAAGCGGTTTCCGGCACTTACAAGTTTGAACTTCGAGAGTGTTAACAGCATAGTGTGAAAACACAACTCAAATTCTTACAAAGGCCGTTTCTGAACTGGAGTCCCACAAGTGAGATAACGCGATGTACCGAAGTACATCTACAGTTCAGATGAGTCGCTGAGGTACACCGAAGCATCACCTCACGACTGTAGACCGTTTGAGACACACTCCGCGTAATCCACGGGGAGTTACCGAAGTGACCTGCTGTCAGGGCTGTTTGATGTTGACCCTGGCAGGAGTTTCCATTCAATCACTGAGGATCACAGATGTGAACCTCTCATAAATGTTCTCGACAGATTGCTAAGATCTGTGAAGGACTCGATATGAACCACTGATAATCTTATTTGTTGATCATCAAGTGATTAAATGTCAAGTGTTCCTAAGAGATCTTTTGATGAATCTCGTGGCTCTAGACTCAATAGTGCATTTTGGTTTTCCTGAGCGGAGACTAGGGAGAGGGTCTCCTTCTTCAATACCAGCGATCTCTAAGAGAAAGCCAATAGTTTACGTAGGGTTCCCTGTGAGAATGAAACAAGCTTCTGTTGAGAGAAACTTGAGTGGCTAAGAAGGTTTAGTGCATGCGTCACTGGGTCCATGACGACTTTTAATCTTCAATACCGGTGTCACTAAGTGATAATCAGTAGCATATGAATTGAACAAGGTGTCTGCCCTAAGTTGAATAATCTGGAGGGCTGTTTCTTTTCACCCTTTACTTTACATTTCTTTTTGATTCTTCAACTCCTTCTTTCTCCGATTCTCATTTTCTCCTTTTTACAATCATTCCTAAGGACTTCTAACACTAACTAATGGTAGTGTCCTTGGGTAGATCCCTCCGGCTCTGGCGGATCATAGGACGGTTATTCCTAACCTTAGTCACCTTATAACTCCATGACTAACTTATGTTGCCATTAAAACCACAGTTTGTGAAAAATCTCTCAAATGGTTTGTAAATGAAAAACATGTTTGAACCACTGTGAGAGATAAGGTTTTGCATAAATACTCCCCCTCCACATGTGCTTAATAGTTTTAATGGTTAAATGCACAGTGAGGAAAGAGCGCGCACTTTTTGAATTGATCCACTGAAGATAGACAATCCCCCGCGAGACACGGTTACGTTGCATAGTTAAAGAGTTACATTGTCAGCTTTTAGGTGACAACTAGCTCTAATAACTACCTTGAAGGTGTAGACAAACCTCGAAAGGTTGTCATACCCGTCAGAGTTCATGTCTATCAAGAGTTTCTCGAATGGTACTTTCTACTTGGACAAGTCCTTTGCGAGACATGTTTACATTACTAGCGAACTAGCTTGAAATTATTACCCGTCCAGGACAAGTCTTTTCGAGTTACAAACAGTTTAGTACCGTCAATTCGTTGGTTAAGTCTGAGTTGCACAGATTCATTTGCATTTTGCACAACATATTTCTTATCACACAAATTTTCTCCCCCTCAAAAATGGCATATGAAGGTGTTATTTTTGAAACGTTTGAGAATAAATATGACCATTTCGAGTGTTGCGGGAAGATGACCACTATGAACAATTTTTGAACAAAGTTTTAATTCAAATACTCCCCCTCAACGGTTGAGGTTTTGAAAATCATATGGGGAAGTACTTGTGTTTTTGAGCAAAACCTTGAAAAATGAAAGGTTTGATAGGTTTTACTCAAAAATAAGAAGCTTTCGCTCCTTTTATAAGGATTGTGGCACTGAGGCGTACCACAGGGTCCTTTCTTGACAATTACGGGTTGTACACTGTTATGTGTGCACAAGCCATTGACATATACCATCATACATCCAAAATTTTTTAATGAAAGAACCAAATCAAGGAGTACCAGGAAGTGCAGTGATGTTCCCAGGAGTACGAACAGGGCGTTGATAGCCGGTGATGTTGATCCTGGGTCGACCACCAACAAAACTTTCCAACGTTCTGAACTGATCCCTTCTGAACAACCGTTCATCTATCATGGTGATGATCCTTCTCACATCCCTCCTTTCCTGAGAATTCCAGCGCTTAGGAGACCCAATTTTCAGGCGTATATCCTTCAACCTGTATGCCAATCCATCCCTAACCAGCTTCAAGGTATGATCCCCGAATTTCTGAAGTTCACTACACGCCATTAAGCAGTTTCTTTGAAGTTCACTGCGGTAAACAACTCCGAATGGTTTGCTGATGAGCGTATATTGAGTTAGCTGATTGATGTCGGGAAGATCAAGCGTTGGAGGAGTGAGGTTGACACGTTTCTGATATGATTCAACGGCAAGCTGAAGATCTTCAACACGTTCTTTGATGACTATGCGTCTGATGAAGATGAGCAGTGACTTGATGAATTCACGTTGTACTTCAGTTGGAAATTGTCTCATGCGACCTTGAACTTTGGCAAGATACATGTCTTCAATATCGTTGATGTTCAAATTCTCAAAGTCAGCTTCAGAGAATGCATAGTCCCTTTCGTCTTGTCTTTTGACCACAATCTTCTTGAGAAAAGTGTAGTCCCATTTAGACGATAGACCAACATGTTGGATGGCCACGATACTTTTAGTACTGAACACTGCATGTTGAGACTTCTGGACCAAGCAGCTTCTGTAGTAGATTCTTCGGCGTTCCGGCCAATGGTGAATCCCATACATTGCATCTTGATCATATGCTACCACTTTGTGTGAGAACATGTGGGTAGCACGTTCCTCGATGGCTATACAATCAGAGTATATGGCAGCAGGGAATGAAAGTGTCAGAGATGTAGCGTATTTCCTTGAACCATCGCCACCGTATTGAAGAAAATCTAAGTCTTTGTTGAAGAAATGTCTGAAAGGAATCCTAGGCTGATCAGGTTGGCCAATGGTAGGTAGAGGTCGAGACCAGTCGGTGTAATATGGAGGATTGTCCCGTTTTGTGAAGTCGATATTTGCTTCTGGGTTGAGCCAATCCATGTTATTAGACATGGCTCGAGCAATGTTTTCAAGGTGATATTCAACCTCGATTGCACTTTCCGAGCTGTCTTTCAAAAGTAGGAATGCTTCATTCTTGATGCGCTTCAATTCAGATTTCGTCATCTTCTTTACACGGAACCTTTCTTGCAAAATCTTTGCATGCTCCAAGGTACTACCGTCTACCAATTCTTGACCTTCTTCAGGGTAGGGAGTGTTGTTAACAAGTGTAGCAAACCATTCAAATTCTTCAGTTTTATCGTCATCTAGCCATGATATGACGTCAGTATGAAGCGTCTTCTTCTTCTTTTTCGAAGGCTTAGATGATGATGCTGGTTTCTGTCCTTGTTTGGGAGAGGTGGGTTGTTGTTGGGGCTCAAGGACCTCTTCATCGTCACCACCCGTATATTCAAAGTAATCACCTGTTTTTTGAGACAGGGGTGGTAACTCGGAATCGTCCCGAGGTTTATCAGTAGAAGACCGAGGTGGAGGAGACTTCTGTTGAGAAGAAGTCTGTTGTAGAGGAGGTGGCATCGAAGAAGATTCACCAGATTGCTTCTGACATTTAGATGCAGAGTCCTTGTCCTTATCATCGTCATCTCTTGGCCGTTTGGGTTGATCGGCTGACTCCTTGCATGATGATCTGAGTTGAAAAGCAAGTAGACCTTCGAAAAATTTAGCTTCATCCGAAGTAAACGTTCCAGATCGCTTTGACATTTGCATCACTAGTTTAGCGATTAACTCAGATTCAGAGAGATCAGCTTCTTTGGCCATTGTATGTTTAACCAATGCGACGATGTTAGGGGTGAGTTGTCTGGAAAATACTTCTCTAGTCACACCGGGGACAGTGTCGAGAAGAAACTTGTGGGTATGATCTCTTGCTGTCTTCTCCAGTTCCTTTTGGACTTTAGGAACGATATCCTGAAGGTACTTGTTAGTGTAACCTTTGATCATTTCGTTCAGTTCCTCTTTACGATGACTCTTCATGAACTTCTGAACAAATTCCCTTTCTTTCTGCATCTTGTCTTTCTCATCATTTAAGTACTGTATTTGGTCAGCAAACCAATTCAGTTTTCTGTAAAGCATGTCCTTCTTTCTGACTTGTTGGACAGCTTTTACAATTCTTTCATGAGTCTGAGAAATCCAAGAGCGAGGTGGTTTCTTCACAGATTTGGATGATGATCTGGTTGACTTCTTTGATGGTGGTGGTGATGAATGAGATGAAGAGTCTGATGATGAGGAGACATGAGGAGGTTCGGGGTCCTTAGGCGGTTCAGAAGCTTCCTTCTGTGAATGTGTGGGACTTCCCAGAAGCAACTTGTCATAATCATCATCTTTATCTTTCTCAGACTTCTCAGTTTCCGGTTTCTCAAAATCATATACAATAGTATCCTCTGCAGGCTTTTGTTGTTGCACAAGAGTGGTGGCACCAGCTCCTTTATCGGGTTGATTAACCGCATCAGGAGTTGGTGAAGATTGAGCTGCACCACTTGACCCACCGGGGCCACCCATTTGGTCTTTAGCAAATTCTTTAGCCTTTTGAAGATGTCTGGCGATTTTAAACTTCTTCATGTATGATTTATCCAGTTGCTCTTCTTCTTCTTCAGAGCTCTCATCATAGGGTACAATTGCTGGAGTCTTCCCTTTTTCTTGGACAGCTGGAGGACTTGGAGGTTTTGCTACTGAGGCAGGTGCTTCGGTTGCAGTTGCAGAGTAATGAACCTCTTCATCTGTATCAGTATCTTCAGAGCTCTCATCCACAAGCTTTCTTTGCGGTTCAAGTGTGGGAATAGGTTCGGCTTCCTTTACGGGAACAATCCTTGTAGAAGGAGGATTCCTTTTAGGAAGCTTCCTTTGACTCACAGTACTTGTTACGCTTCCTGCACTTCCTCTTCTGGTTCTCCTTACAGGTGTTCCAGAAGATTTTTCGTCGAGATGACCAACTTTGCCTTGTCTAACTGCTTCCAGATACCTTTTGTACGTTTCGAGCTTTCTGACATCTTCAGTTAGAAGGAAATCTGGCAACACAGCACCTTGTTTCTTTGTAGACGATTCCTTGATTCTGAAAGATAGAATAG
>BPTQ01000001.1:292837364-292847422 GCA_019973895.1 Chrysanthemum seticuspe
GCGTAAAGATTCTAAGCGTAAGAGTTAGCTTAGGCATAAAACTAGGGTTTTGCCCAAAAATTCCTTTACACTTATTCCAGTGCAAAAGATATCCAAAGTCGAAGTGTTTTCAGGCTTATCCAAGCAAGAAAACATAGAGTAAACCAAGAACGTTGAAGATCAAACCAAGGATAACTTACGCGTAAGATTAGGGTTTGCTTACGCATAGGAAATGCCAACTTTTACCAAAACTTTGATTTCTACCCAAAGATGTTTCTAAACCAGATTTTTGTGATGAAACAGCTTCAATATCACCAAAATAACACAAAAGTGTGAAACTTGATGATCCAAAAACACGTATTCACCTTACGCGTATAAATGAACACACGACTAAAACCAAGCTTAAAAACAAAGAAATACACGTAAAGTTTGAAACTTTTTGCCAAAAACCTAAACTTTAACACCTAATAACCTTGAAAGTACAAGAATCTTGGATTTGAAAGTGATAAAAATGAGTTTTTATGCGTATGAAAGTTTGCAAACCGAGAGTTACGCGTAGACTTCAAAAACAAAATAAATTTCACCCAACTATTTGGCGATTGAAACCACTGTTAGGTTCCCATATTTGTAACACAAGCATCAATATAAGAAGTATATATGAGAGATATATCGGATAAACACCCAAACACAAGACACGAATGATATATGAATGTTTATG
This sequence comes from Chrysanthemum seticuspe, assembly GCA_019973895.1. Lineage (NCBI taxonomy): Eukaryota > Viridiplantae > Streptophyta > Magnoliopsida > Asterales > Asteraceae > Chrysanthemum > Chrysanthemum seticuspe. The sequence goes on from BPTQ01000001.1 coordinate 292,838,062, forward strand.
TGTAGGAAATGAGTAAGAGTGAACAACCAACCTTCAAATGAAGGTTTACAAGAGTTATTTATATGAGGGAACTAGGGCAACACACCAAGTTCCCATCCTTTCCTTATTGGGATTTGCATAGGCTCATGGGCTTTCTACATGAGCCTAGCCTTGATTACTAACATAAAAGCCATAATTAAGCTAACTATTACATATTAATTACTAACACTTGAATTCTAGTTTAGGAGTGATTCCAACAATATCGTCACGGCTGGTGAAATCTAGGCGTCCCTGATAAAAAGCCATTCCCAACTGGAAATCCATATTGATTGGGAAGCATGTCCAACCTACAATAAATTATCCAACGTCAAAAAAACAACATGAGAAAGTGAAATAAAAACCTAAAAAATTTAGAGTGCGACAATGAAAACGTTGAATTACAAAGTTAAACACTCATATACCTTCGCACCGCTGTGGCATGTGTTGAGATAGAGACAATGCACAACCACCAAAGGGGATATCCGTTGCGTCCACACCCTCTAAATCACCACATGTGTCACCAACATTCAAAAGAGCGCTTTTGAAAATGGTCGGTTCTATTGACAAATCTGTTTTGCGCGATTTTGTAAGCACCGAAGAGTCCAAGCTATAGTTATAACCTTGTCCAAGCTTTCTCTTCAAAGAGGATTTCTCTTGAGACTGCAGACAAGCAACTAAAACCGCAGAATCCAAACCATCATTACCTGATGCACCCGACTCAACAAAAGCAGACCCCACCGGACCACCCTCTCGAGTTACATTTTGGCATAGAAGGACATCAGCAACTGAAACATGTTGTTGAACACTTTCGGCAGCCCCAACACAAGAGGACGACTGTACTACATTACCATCTAACCCCCTAACGGTATGATTCAATTCCGAAACCTCATAAAACCTATTAGCAACATCTACCCTCTTCAACGCCCTACTTTTAGTTCTCATAATAACCACCTTTATACAGCTGGTTAAAAGAGCAAGGCTAATGAACACCCGTACGCAAAAAAAAATTGGCCACAAGACATGTCGCACACTCTCCATCGTTTAAAAAAACAAAAGAAGTGAAAGATGTCCTAAAAACACCACTACTACCTCAAGTAACAAACACGCCTAACCCCTAGACAACTACAATCTAGGTAAACCTCAAACACAATACACAAACATGCATTCCAAATATATAAACAACCAAAAAAGCGCATGCATGGACCAAAACAGAAATAAAACAAAAGCAAAACCAACAATTTAACTACCCCAAGCAACCAAGATGGAGAAAAACTAACATGCAAGGTAAATAAACACCACACGAATGTTTAGACACTATACAACAACATCCAAGTCAGTAACAACACACACAACAAAGCCACAAGAAAAGCACTATAAACCACACCAACATCAATCGTAACAACAGCAAATGCATGCTCCAAAACCCTAAAAAAGTTGGAGATCTGAATCACCTACCAAGTTTGTTGCCCAGTGAAGAAACATACACAAAATTATGGAAGGAAAGTAAAACGTCCCACTAATATCTTCGAGGTTGAAAGATAAGGGCCACATATATGAACCGTATACTGAGAAAGCCCAAGGATTCCAAACACTACTCCCAGCCCAACCGACCCAAAACCAAAAAAAAAATGTCACAAAGGCAAATATTAGCACCGACCAGCGTTGGGGACGTCCTAATATTTGACCACCGGTCGCGCTAGAAATCATATTATAGTACCGCCAACAACCGTCTTTAGTATAAGTATACAATTTTTGAAGCTTTTAAAACTCACAAAAATCTTTTATATTAAAAGCTATAAAGGAAACGTATGAAAAACTAATGGCAATTTTATATTTTCCCAACTTAAACATCATAATTCCATATTTTCCGACACATGCTTTAAAAGCATTGTACTTATGCACTAAAACTTGTGTTTTGGAGAAATATGGTATTTTGATTTTCAAGTTGGGTAAACATGGAATTATCCCAAAAAACTAATGGAGCTTTTTGGATGATTAATTAGTAACTTACATTTAGACTAGTGGTAATAAGGACCTCCAAACGACTTTCATCTCTTTTACCACCTCAATTTCTCTTTTCTAGACAATTTCATGACCAACTTGGTGTAATAAGGCGACCCACACCAAAAAAATACATCCCACAAAAATACACTTAAAATAAAAAAAATCACACACATAAACATGCATACAAGTAGGTCACCTGGCCGACCCACTTATCCTTTTCTTGCCTAGGCGACTGAATCGGGTACCCCAAGTGTAATAAGGGGGATGAGTCTCTTTGGGTACCACATGGGCAGGGAATCGGTCAAGTGAAGCCTTATTACCAAGGTTATAAATAAAGCGAGGTGTGGCGTGGCGGCATGACCTAGCCTCATGCCTTAACGGCTAAGGCGAAGCTTTTGCGTTTTTAAGGCTTGGCATAAGGCGGCACAAAACATATTTATATATTTATATCATATTTCATATATACTGAGTTTACAAAAAACGTTGTACATAATGAATAAGGTTAAGAAACTATCCTAAATGTAATATTCTTCATTAAAAAAAATAGCCATTTTGAATTAAAAAAAACTCGCCTTACGCCTTATCGCGCATTTTCTCGCCTCATCTCACGTCACGCCTAGAGTCGACGCCTTGGTATATTTCATAACGTGAAGGTTGTTGGAATCACTCCTAAACTGTATTTCAAGTATTTATATTTCATATGTAATAGGTAGATTTATTATGGCCTTTATGTTTGTTTAAGGTCAAGCTTATGTAGAAGGCCCATAAGCTTGATCCAAGCCCAATAAGGAATAGGAAAGGAGAGGGAGTGTTGCCCTAGCTCCTTGCCTATATAAACTCTTGTAAACCCTCATTTGAGGGTTGGTTGTTCAAGTTACTCTTTCACATACATCTACGTCTAACCCTTCCTCATTTATACGTGTGTGTGTGTTTGGTATTTGTTCAATCGCCTTCATCTCTTCTCTTATAAGCTTGTGTTGTAAAACTAGTGACCTAACAGTGGTATCAATCGCCAAATAGTTGGGTGAATCGTTGTGTTTGAAGTAGGTTTTGGTCCTACACGTAACACCGGTTCCTAAACTTGGTCACGCTTAAAAACTGATTTTTTACACTTTTGAATCCAAGATTCTTGTACTTTCAACGTTATTAGGTGTTAAACTATTGGTTTTTGGCAAAAAGTTTGGAACTTTACGTGTTTTTCCTTGTTTTTAAGCTTGTTTTTGTACGAAAGTGTTATCCTACGCGTAACTGTTTAAGGTGCTTTGGATCATCAAGTTTCACACTTTTGTGTTATTTTGGTGTTATTAAAGCTATCTCATCACACAAAAACTGGTTTAGAAACATCTTTGGACAAAATCATTCTTACGAGTAGGATTACGCGTATCAAAACCCTAGTTATACGAGTAGTTCTACGCGTAACTTTGTTCTTGGCTTGATCTTCATTTTCCTGGTTTATTCCGTGTTTTCTTACTTGGATAAGTCTGAAAATACGTCGACTTTGGATATCTTTTGCACTGTGAAGTGTAAAAGATCACTTGGGATAAAACCCTAATCTTACGCTTAAGCATAAAGCTTACGCGTAGAAAATCTTACGCTTAAGATTCATCTTACGCGTAGACCTAGTCCGACGCATAAGGTAATCCTACGCCTAACTTTCTACGCCTAACTTACTGTTTACGCATAATTTTAGTAGTTTTTCCTGCTTACGCGTAAGCTAAATCCTACGCGTAACTATTCTTGTTACGCGTAACTTTTGGTGTTTTTACGCATAAGTGCTACTTGGTTCTTGTCTTTCCTACGCCTAAGGATACTTCATCAACAAAGGTTCATTCGACTACAAAGATCCATCTTTACCACACAAGTTTATCATCATGTCTCAACCACCATACTCTAACTATTTCCCTCACACTTATAATCATCAACAACAACAACAATTAACTCCACAACATCAACAATGGAATCAACAACAAGCCATTTATCAACAACAATTTAATCAGCAACATACTCCACAACTTGGTGCTATTCCACAATCACAAATGGTTCAACCACAATCAAGCCTTCAAGTTCAACCCTACACAACCGATTTCAATCAACATCCATCACGGACCACTATGAAGGAACCCTACTTGGTTTTCTAAGATGTGTGAAGCTTTAAGCAGCCAACAATCAATTCATGAAGCTGGATCACTTGATAGACCTCCAATGCTCACTCCAGGAAACTATGATCAATGGGTGATAAGGTTCTTTAGGTTCTGTGATCTGAAGAAGCCACATGGAAAGTTCTTAAAGAAGGTTATCTTGGAAGGTCCATTTGAGATGCCTACCGTCATTGTACCCGGAGATCCAACTGCTGTTCCACCAAGAGATGAACAAACCAACATTGCTACTGTTGCAGATTTAAATCCTACAGAACTTCTACACTATGAAGCTGATGAACTTGCAATGGAATACATCCTCTTAGGATTACCAAACCCAATTCTTCGTAGTGTTGATGCTCAAAAGACTGCACAAAAAATGTGGGATCATATTCGTCTTCTTATGGAAGGATCAGTACTCAATCAGGAGGATTTGGAATCCAAAATTTACTTGGCTTATGAACACTTCATGATTGAACCTGGAGAGACACTCGAGTCATATCATCATCGATTTTCAGACATCATCAATGATTTGGATAAACACAACATCATCATGCCAAGAATTGCAGTGAACACTAAGTTCCTGAGTAGTCTTGGTCCAGAATGGGAGAAGTATGTCATTTTTCTCCGTCAAGCGAAGAATATGCATCATTCTACTTATGGATTGTTGTACGATTACTTGAAGCCTCATGAGAAGGAAGTTGATCGGGAAAGGATTCTCCGTGCTCAAATTGCTAAACAGTCACAACCGGACAATCAACAACTTGCCTTGTATGCTCAACAGAATTATCCCTCTCAACCAGCAACTCAACCAACTGCTTCCAACACACCTTCACAGCAACAACCTCAACCTCAACAAAATCAATTGGTTCCATACAGCAACAATGCTCAAGCATATGTCAGTGAAGCTACTGAGGAAACAGATCCGTTCGAAGCATTGCAACAAGGATTTGTGATGATTGCTAATGCTTTTGGCCGTTACACCAACAAATCCAACAATCGTATTCGTTCCTCATCTAACACACGGACTCAAGCTGTTGTGAACAATGGACGTGTTGAAGTTCAGAATCGTGATTATGGTCGTCAGATGGGCGGTGGTCAAGGGTTTAATGCTGTGGGTAGGAATAACAACAGAGCTCAAGTGGTGGAACAGGGAAATGCTCAGAATCGGTTAAATGGTCTTAGATGTTACAACTGCAATGAGAAGGGACACCTGGCTAATGCATGCCTGATGCGTGCAAAACCGTCAAGTTCTCTCACGCAAGCGTAAGAAAACCTAAAACAGCTTCAGCACGAAATCAATGAAGATCTGAGGAGTATAGAGTCTCCCCGGGTCGTTATGTCCCAGCGAGCTATGCAATGGATCAATCAACGTATAGTGATCGAGGAGTTTGAACGAAAAAGGATTATGATTTAGAGATTATAACTACAGAAATATCAAACAAATACAAAGATTAAAATGCAAATGAGAGGAAACTAAAAAGATAAAACCTATTAAATAAACGCTATCACTAAAATTAAAATGATGTTTTTGTTTTTATGTTTTTACGAAACTGGAATTAAAATCTACGCGACGTACAACTAAAAACGTGAAACTAATTCAATATTAACCCTAAAAATATGAAAATGATGTTTTTACAAACCTAATGATATAAGAAAATATTTAGAAAAAGAAAATTATTTTTATAACTAATTATCTAATTAAAAACTATTTTTAACTATTAATTAATTACCTAAAATACAAGAAAATAGGAAATTAGGCTAGAAAAATAAGATTAAGACTTGGAAAAGTCTAAAATATCAAAATAGACTTTTCAAAACTATTTCTGTATTTTTGTGACTATTTATCTATTTTCTATGAATTTTAAACTATTAAAAACTAATTAAATCACTAAAAATTACCAAATGAACTATGAAAAATATGGAAAATTACTTTTTTTACTTTTTATATTTATCTAAGCCTAATAAAATTGAAAACTTATTTTTTGGAACCTTTTCTGAATTTTTTGTATTAAATGCTATTTAAAAATGATTAAAAACTAATTAAAATCAAGAAAAATAGCAAAACAGCTTATAAAAATCTGAAAATTTCAGGGAAACTCTAAAATAATATTAAGAAGCTATGAAAAATGGAAAAACAGGTGCTTGTGTACAAGATTATGAAGCTGATGTGGATTGAGCTTATAAATAAGCTCTTTAATAAGCTAAATGACCCAAATAAGCAACCTACTGATTACAGAAGCTATGGAACACTAAATTAACCACAATGAAACTAAAAACAACCAGCTATAGCTACTGAATAGCACAATATCACAGATTTGGAGCTTATGAGATTAAGCTAAAAACAGATTTGGTACCAACTTGCAGTCCAATTTTAAGCACCCTAATAAGCTACAAACTACAAACTAATGATTGATACCTAAACTAGACCTAAGTGACTACTGATAACCAAAAGATTAGACCTTAACAAGCTATTACAAGCTCTGTGCAAGTTGCACAAGAACTGAGAAAACCACTCAGTTAATACTGAGTCCTGAGCAGGGCACTAGGTGCCTGTTTTGAGCTTATGCACAAGCTCAACCAGAGAGCTTGAGCTTAAAACAGATACTGGGTCTTATAAACAACCAAGTGAACTACTTGTAACCAAAAATTCAGAACCTCAAAAGCTTTAATGAGATCTGTGCATCAGCTGCAAGTTCTGCACAAATCAAATTTTTTGACCTTTTTGACTTTTGAAAATTGTTTTATCTTTGACTTTAGTGAAGTTTGATCCAGATTTTATGACTGATAATGAAGTAATGTGATGTAAAGAACACAATACAAGCAATGGTTAACACTTCTTAACACACATCAAGAGATTTCAAATCCAAATCCTTAACAGTTTTAACAGTGAGACAGAATCAAGCTTATTTTGACTTTTAATGTTTATAGTCCCAAATTCTTGACAGGTTTGAGTGTGTAATGACTAAACAAACTTGAACAACCAAAAGCTATGCACTAAGCAAGCCCTGAACCCAATTAAATCAGTAATCCCAAACACTACTTAATGCAACTGTTTTGAAAATTTAAAGAGGTAACAACTGCACCAACTATGATTTATGATCAACTAAGTCTTATAAATCCTAAATACAACTTTTAGAACAGGTTTTAGCTAATCAAAGCTACAAATACACATTATGCATAAGATCATGGAATTTACTTACAATTTGTCCAATGGCCACTATGGCCTGCCAAATTGAAACAAGGAACCCTATCCTATCAATTTCCACCCAATGCATCCATTTCTACCCATTTCCAATGCTGTATCAACCCAGTTCATCCTTGCACCAGTTTTGCTTCCAAATTTGACTTTTATTGACCAATACCCAAAGTTGAGTGAGATGTAAATGTAAGCTTAATTAAAGCTTTAACAAGTTTATTTGAGCTTGTTTAAGCTTGAAAACAGACTTTCCAACAGATTTAACAATGGTTTTGAGATTGATGATTTCAACAGTAGACTAAAATATGAAAATAGAACTTAGGCTTAAATTGAAACTGAAATTAAGTTGCAATACATTTAAATGATTATCTTGAATACAAATGAACTTGAAAATACCAACACAAAGCTAATTTAGACTAAGTAATTAAAATTCGACATACAATTTTTGAAAAACTAAAACTAACTATCTAACTTGCTTCATCTTGGCCTCTTATAAGCTTCATGCTTCTTTCTCTCTCATTCTGAACAAATCCCAGCAACAATCTGGACCCTTGGATGTGCAGAAGCAATCCTAGCCATTTATGCAATTTTGGCGCCATTTTTTGTTTTGGATATCTGGGACAGGAAAGCTTTGCATTTAATGTGGTGGGATGGGTAGGTGAGGTGGTGGGAGACAAAGGGTGAGGTAGGGTTGCTATGGGAAAAGCTTGAGGAGGGGGGAGGTGGACAGGATTGTCGGGGATGACAGGCTAGGGGGCGGGTTTTTTAGTTATTTAAATGGTGGGTTGGGTTGTCGGGTCAAGGTTTTGGACCGGGTAAGTGATTGGGCCAAGGGGTGTTTTGGGCTTGGGATATAAATAGGGTCCGAATGGTTAAGTAGAAATATTAACAAATAAGGACCAAATATGCAATTTCTCAAAACCAAAGGACCAGAACTGTAAATTATGAAGAGTAGTAAAAAGGGTTTGTTTTGCCAATGTTTAATAGTCCAAGGGTTGATTTTGACATTTTTGAAATTCCCAAGGACTAAATTTGGCCAATTTGGATTTTCAGGGACTAAATTGTAATTTTCTCAAAACTTTTAGATTTTCCACCAAAGGACTAAATATGACAATTTATGATTTTAAAAAGACCTTTGGTGATTTATACTTTTGAAATTCGGGCTCAGGGACTATTTTTGACAATTCTTGAAACTTGGGGGACTGAAACTGCAATTTTTGCAAAATTGATATGTTTTTCATCTGATTTTGATATTTTTGCATTTGAAACACATAAAACACTGATTTGTGATATTTTGATCATTTAGATGTGTTTCTGAGTGTTTTCAGATGATTTTGCAGTTTATTTTGTATAAAAATGATGAGTATTTACACACTCATCAATGCCCAAATCCAAGGACTAGGGGCAGTGCTTATTTCAAAGAGGCCTTACTTTTGGCTCTTAAGGATGAAGCTGGTGGATCTCTCACAACCAAAGAACAGAGCTTTATGGCAGATGCAGACTCAGATGATGATATGGAGGATTTGCAGGCTAATGCAGCTGTTATGTTGATGGCTAATATGCATGAGCTGCACATGAGTGATACAGGCCCAGTGCCAATTGTCACGTAAAAATGAAAAATTCCTAACTAAATTACGTATTGTAAGGAGGTAAAACTAAAATACCAGAACTTAATTGGCTCGTTTTAGGCCTACTCCGTTGTCTAGTAGAACAAGTTGCACTCAGAGTTGTACTAGTAAGAAATCTAGGAGTTCATGCTGGTGCCTCAGTTAAACTAATAGTTTCCTTTGGTACTCCAGTAGAACTAGCAGTTTACATTGATGTCCCAATTGAACTTTTAGTAGTCTTCTTCTACATCTTCTGAGTAAAACTTGTCAGACTAGGCACGGCCTAAGTCTATAACCGCCTCTATAATCAAGTCTATACTACTACCAAACAAGCCCATGGACTCTGTTCGGTAGTCACAGTATGTGACCCGGACATAGTGAGTACACGTCGAGTACGT
>BPTQ01000001.1:292847432-292968241 GCA_019973895.1 Chrysanthemum seticuspe
TGAATCTTTCCCAACAATTTCTAGCCGTTGGATGGCTTAAAACAATCCTGGCCATTCAAATGGCTTTTTGGCGCCAAATTCTTTACTGCCCATTGGGGGTTGAGTGAGGGGTTAGGGAAGCTTTAATTGAAGTTTGGAGGTATGCTAAGGTGGAGGGGACAGGTTTGAGTGGAAATGGAGGAGGGGGGATGGGTAGATACTGAGTTTCAGGGAAGCAGGTGATAATGGTGACTTTGGCGGGCTTGAGTGGTTTGACCAGAGATTGACCAGGCAAGTGGTAATAATGGAAGGGTTCACAATTGTATTATGACAGGGGTCCAATATTGATGAAAGGGTCCAAATTGGTTTGTAAAGGCTCATAAGTACAAGGACTATATGTGTAACTTCTGAAACTTGAGGGGTTTAGGCTGCCAATTCAGAAAAGTTATTCCAAGGACCAAAAGTGACAACTTTCAAAAGTACAAGGACCAATGTTGCCTTTTTCACATTTTCCAGGGACCAATTCTGCCAATTTTTAAACTTGAGGGACCAAAGTTGTAATTTTCTCAAACTTTTCATATTTTTCACCAAAGGACTAAATTTGACAAGTTTTGATTTTAAAAGGACCTTTGGTGACTTTACTTTTGAAATTATGGCTCAGGGACTATTTTTGACAATTTTATAAACTTGGGGGACTGAAACTGCAATTTTTGCAAAATTGATATGTTTTTCATCTGATTTTGATATTTTTGAATTTGAAACACATAAAACACTGGTTTGTGATATTTTGATCATTTAGATGTGTTTCTGAGTATTTTCAGATGATTTTGCAGTTTATTTTGTACAAAAATGATGAGTATTTACACACTCATCAATCCCCCCACACTGAGATATTGCTAGTCCCTAGCAATGATTTGAGAAAACATAATGGATTTGAAACTCTTTACCAAAAGCCATTACTTCTGGAGTAGCCAAATGTTTCAGTTCAAGTAAGAACCATGGTACACCGATAACCATGTGATTTTGAGCAAACCACCAGCTTTCAACGGATTTGATTTTGTCTTTACCAGAAGCCGTACCCTTCTGGACTAGCCAACTCTTAGATAAATTATTATCTTTGGTGAGCTGAATACCAATTATGGTTTTTCCACTGCCTTTACCACAAGCCATAATCTTGCGGGCTAGCCAACTCTTCACTTTTTAGGATATGGTGAGTTGAATACCATACAATTTTGGGCAAATTGCAAGCCATATAAACGGATTTGAGAAATCTTTACCAAGAGCCGTTTGCTCCTGGATTAGCCAATCCTTTTGTCTTACAGACATGGCGGACTGATAACCAGATGAGAAAGTGTAGAACACTTACTCCAAAAAAATTTTTTTTTTGGCCAAAAACGGGGGGATTAGGCGGTATATTTACGTGATAAAAGTCGTGAGAATCCCAATCCCCCCACACTGAGATATTGCTAGTCCCTAGCAATGATTTGAGAAAACATAATGGATTTGAAACTCTTTACCAAAAGCCATTACTTCTGGAGTAGCCAAATGTTTCAGTTCAAGTAAGAACCATGGTACACCGATAACCATGTGATTTTGAGCAAACCACCAGCTTTCAACGGATTTGATTTTGTCTTTACCAGAAGCCGTACCCTTCTGGACTAGCCAACTCTTAGATAAATTATTATCTTTGGTGAGCTGAATACCAATTATGGTTTTTCCACTGCCTTTACCACAAGCCATAATCTTGCGGGCTAGCCAACTCTTCACTTTTTAGGATATGGTGAGTTGAATACCATACAATTTTGGGCAAATTGCAAGCCATATAAACGGATTTGAGAAATCTTTACCAAGAGCCGTTTGCTCCTGGATTAGCCAATCCTTTTGTCTTACAGACATGGCGGACTGATAACCAGATGAGAAAGTGTAGAACACTTACTCCAAAAAAAATTTTTTTTTTGGCCAAAAACGGGGGGATTAGGCGGTATATTTACGTGATAAAAGTCGTGAGAATCCCCCCCCACACTAGAGATGAATATTGCCCTCAATATTCTAAGTACCGGCGGTTATGCCGAAACAAAGAACGTAAAAGGGAAATACTACGGCCATTATTTAGAAAGAAGATTTTTTTTTTTTTTTTTTTTTTTTTTTTTTTTTTTTTTTTTTTTTGAAACATGTGGGCAACCCCCCCACACTAGGGTGGTAGAAAGAGGTGAGAAGACAGAAATATGGGTGAAAACCCATATGGCATGCTACTGTTTTTGATTACCGAGTCGCTAGCTTGACTCGATCCCCGCATTCATTGGTTCATGGGGAAAGTTTGTAAGTCCGGGACAACCATGGATGGAATGTCCTCTCCAAAATAGTGCTTCACTCGATGACCATTCACTTTAAAATTAGGACCATCGGGTTGAGATAACTCAATGGTACCATAAGGATAAACCTTAGCGATAGTAAATGGACCAGACCAACGGGACTTGAGCTTTCCCGAGAAAATCTTCAATCTTGAATTGAAAAGAAGGACTCTATCACCAACGTTGAAAACGCGGTTTTTGATTTTTGAGTCATGAATCTTCTTTGTCTTTTGTTTATAGATCAAAGAGTTCTCGTAAGCTTGATCACGGAGTTCATTTAATTCATTCATTTGAACTTTCCGATGATCACCCGCTGTCTGAATATCAAAGTTAGCATGCTTCAAGGCCCAGTATGCCTTGTGCTCGAGCTCAACTGGAAGATGACATGCCTTCCCGTACACCAGTTTGTATGGAGTGCACCCGATGGGTGTTTTGTAAGCTGTACGGAAGGCCCAGAGTGCGTCATCTAACCTATCCGACCAAGAGGCACGGTTTTCACCAACCGTCCTCTCCAGAATTCTTTTTATCCCCCGGTTAGAAACTTCCACTTGCCCACTTGTTTGTGGGTGGTACGCAGTAGAGGTACGGTGAGTTACACCATACTTTTGCATGACTCTTGCAAATTGGTCATTACAGAAATGCGTACCACGATCACTGATGATGGCTCGTGGAGTTCCAAACCTAGCAAAGAGAGATTTCAAGAATTTCACAACAACTCGGGCATCGTTGGTGGGTAAAGCCTTAGCTTCGACCCATTTCGACAAGTAGTCAACGGCCACGAGTATGTATTTGTTACCATGGGAAGAAGGAAATGGCCCCATAAAGTCAATGCCCCAGATGTCAAAGATCTCACACACTTGAATGGCATTTTGCGGCATTTCATTCCTTTGTGAGATATTCCCGTGACGTTGACAAGCGTCACAAGTTTTGACGAATTCATGGGCATCCTTATAGATTGTGGGCCAATAGAATCCCGAATCAAACACCTTCTTGGCGGTGTAGTTGGGGCTATGATGTCCCCCAGTAGGTCCAGAATGGCAAGCCTTGAGAATGTCAATAGCTTCCTGACCATACACACATCGCCGGATGACTTGATCCGCACAGATTTTAAACAAGTAGGGGTCGTCCCAGAAATAATGTTTCACATCTTTGAAGAATTTATTTTTCTGTTGGGACGACATCCCTTTCACCACAAAGTTACCCGCATGGTAATTTGCAAAGTCAGCAAACCATGGGGTAGACGAGTCTCCGCGAAAAGAAACCACATTAAGTGTTTCGAGAGGAAATGTTTCATTTATTTCCTTTTTCTCAAACACATTTTGATGAGGGTTCTCTAATCGGGAGAGATGATCAGCAGCCAGGTTCTCAGCTCCTTTTTTATCACGAATGATGATATCAAATTCTTGTAGGAGGAGAACCCAACGGAGCAATCTCGGCTTTGCATCTTGTTTTGCAAAGAGATATTTGAGGGCCGAGTGATCCGTATACACCACGCATTTGGTCAAGATGAGGTATGGCCGAAACTTCTCAAAAGCATACACCACCGCTAATAATTCTTTTTCCGTAGTGGTGTAATGAGTCTGAGCTTCAGTCATAGTTTTGCTCGCGTAGTGGATTGGCTGGAAATGCTTGGTTTTGCGTTGCCCCAAGACTGCACCGATTGCAAAATCACTTGCATCGCACATGAGCTCGAAGGGTAAATCCCAGTCGGGGGCAACTAGAATGGGTGCTTCCGTAAGCTTTTTCTTAAGTGTTTCAAAAGCTTCGATGCACTCAGGAGAGAAAATGAAAGGAGCATCTTTTTCGAGAAGATGGGTCATTGGCCGGGCGATTTTAGAGAAATCTTGAATAAATCTACGATAAAACCCGGCATGACCAAGAAAACTCCTAACACCTTTGACAGTAGTGGGATGAGGTAGTTTAGCAATGACATCAACTTTTGCTCTATCAACCTCAATCCCATTCTTGGAAATCTTATGGCCGAGGACTATGCCCTCTTTGACCATAAAGTGGCTCTTCTCCCAGTTTAGACATAGATTGGTGTCTTCACACCTTTTAAGCATTTTGTCTAAGTGGGAGAGACAAGTCTGAAATGAGTCCCCAATGACCGAGAAGTCATCCATAAACACCTCCATAGTTTCCCCGATCATGTCGTGGAAAATCGCCATCATACATCTTTGGAACGTGCCAGGAGCATTGCATAAGCCAAAAGGCATACGTCTATAGGCAAACGTCCCGTATGGGCATGTGAATGTGGTTTTCTCTTGATCCAGCGGATCAATGGGGATCTGAAAGTAACCCGAGAAACCATCAAGGAAACAATAGTACTCGTTCCCTGCTAATCTCTCAAGCATCTGGTCCATGAAGGGTAGAGGAAAATGGTCTTTACGGGTGGCTTCGTTTAACTTTCGATAGTCAATACACACACGCCATCCCGTAACCAATCGAGTTGGAATCAACTCGTTTTCTTCGTTCGTGACAACAGTAATGCCACCCTTTTTTGGAACGCAATGAATGGGGCTAACCCAAGGACTATCAGAGATCGGGTAAATCAGACCGGCATCAAGAAGTTTGAGAACCTCTTGTTTGATAACCTCGTGAATCTTAGGATTCACCCTTCTCTGACTTTGGACTGCTGGCTTGAAGTCATCCTCCATTAAGATTTTATGTGTACAAAACTCAGGGTTGATACCCTTAATATCGGAGAGTTTCCAAGCAATTGCTTGCTTGTGTGACTTCAAGACCTTTATGAGAGCAGTTTTCTCCTCCTCAGTTAAATCCTTAGCAATTATGACGGGTAATTTATCATCACCCTCCAAAAATGCATACTCGAGATGAGGAGGTAGGTCCTTTAGTTCAACCTCGGGAAATTCTTCAGTGGATGATTGCACTGATTTGATTTCCTCAATTGTGATTTCTTTCGGAGGGAGTGAAGATGATGGATCTTCATTAAGCAATTGCTCAAGATAGAGAATATCTCCCTCCGAATCATACACACCATCAATTCCAGGCGGAATTGATTCCTCAGTAGCCAGAAAGTCATCGATCTCTTCCAGAAGGAAGTCACCTCCCTCAAACGGAGTGAGAGAGGGGGAAGAGTCGGCAATGATAGGTTGAGGAGATGTGGTGGAATTGGAATTCCCACCCACAGAATTATGAAGATAACCAAGAAACTCTTGAGAGTACTCCTCTGAAGCAATATCAATTAAATCGACTCGATTAACTGACTCAGTGTCATAATTTGAGGAGTACCTCGAAGTTTGATCGAGGTTAAAAGTAACAGCTTCGTTACCCACACGTAAAGTGATCTCTTGCTCAAATACATCGATAAGAGCACGGCCTGTTCTCAGGAATCCTCGACCAACAATAAGAGGAACCCGATGATCGGCATCGAAATCAACGACCACAAAGTCAGCTGGAAAATGGAACTTTCCTACTTTCACGAATACATCCTCGGCAATGCCAAGAGGACGCGAGATAGATCGATCTGCAAGCTCAAGAGTCATGCAGGTAGGAATAAGTTCCGGAAGAGACAGTTTCTTCCATACTGAATATGGCATCAGATTGATGCTTGCACCAAGATCAGCAAGGGCAAAGCATTCAATCATCCCAGGAAAAACACAAGGAAGAAGAAATTTTCCGGGATCTCCTAGCTTCTCGGGAAGCTTCTTTAACAACACTGCTGAGCAATTCTCATTCAAAGGAGTCTTAGCCATTTCAAACAGCTTTTCTTTGTTGCTCAGCATATGTTTCAGAGTGGATGCAAACTTGGGCATCAACATGATGGCATCCGCGAAGCTTATGTCAAAGTGAAGTTCTTGGAAAATCTGAAAGAATTTTTCCATCTGATGACTAGCTTTCTCGCGGAGCTTTTGCTCATGTAACCGTGAGGGATAAGGAAGAGAAGATTTGGATTTCTGATTCTCAACAGGAGCTACAGGAGGTTCAAAAACAACTCCTTGATTTGACTTGGGTTGCTGGACCACTTGAGGTTGGACTACCGAAGGTGGGACGTGTGCGGTACCTCTTGGGCTTGAATATTGCACCTTGTCCGTTGTCTCCTTGGTAACTTGACTAAATGCCACAGGAGGAGGGGGCATAGGAGTCGTAGGTCCATTGTGTTTTGGAGGTTCGCTTTCCACTACCTTCGGGATAGAAGAAGAAGAAGAGGTAGTAGGAACAGCAGGTCCAGCATATGAAGCACCACTTCGGGTTGTGATCGCCTTTGCATCGCCCCTCGGATTAGCGATCGTGTTGCTAGGTAGAGTACCTGAGCCCGAGGGTCGATCATTTAAAGACTTCTTGATGTCAGAAATTTGGCTGACCAACAACCGATTCATTTCCTCTTGGGATTTCATGAATTGTTTCAACAACTCATCAGATGATGGGCCAGTTGGAACAATGGCTTGAGTTTGCACAGGAAAATTCTGGCCTCTATTGTTAGGATTAGGGCCTTGATTCTGAAAATTCCCTTGGTTATTACCATGAAAATACCCTGGGTTGAAATTTCCCTGACCTGGGTTTCTATTGTAATTTCCTTGATGTTGGAAATTTTGATTCTGATTTTGAAAACCGTTGTTTTGATTGAAATGACCTTGGTTTTGAAAACCTTGGTTTGGTCTATTCTGATTCTGATTACGGTTTTGATTTTGATTGAAACCAGGAGGTCCAGAGTAGTGGTTAGGACGGTGGTTCGGGTCTACAGGAGCACGATATTGATTGCCTCCTTGATTAGACATCCCGCCCACAGCATTAGCTTCAAAGGGGTTACCATCGGTGGCCATACAGTTATAATAAGCATGGGGGCCACCACAGGTAACACAGACTTCCACTTTCTTAACTTCAGCAGGAGGTGAAGTTTGTGGAAAAGAGACTTTCTTTTGGTTGGAGAGAACCAAAGCCTGAATAGCTTCCGTGAGTTTATCAATCTTAGCATCAGTGCTAGATTGACTCACGGGCGATGAAGAAGAAGGGCCAACACTGACTTGAGAAACAACCGGCTTGCTTCGTGCAGTGCGGACTTTAGACTTGTTTTCAATGATCGCTAAAGCTTCTTTGACAGTTTTGCTTAGGAAATTTCCTCCCGCGGAGGAATTGAGAGAATCTTGGTCAGATTGACTCACTCCATTGTAGAAAGTATCGAGTTGCATCAACTCGGAGAAACCGTGGTGAGGACACTTGCGAAGCAATTCCTTGAAACGATCCCACGATTCACTGAAGGATTCATCAAACTTCTGAGTGAACTTGATGATTTCATTTTTTTAGACTCGTGGTCTTGGAAGGTGGATAGAATTCATTCACAAATTTCTTCACCAGATCTTCCCATGTCTCTATAGATTTAGGGGGTTGTTTTTCAAGCCAAATCCGGGCTTGCCCCTCAAGAGAAAACGGGAACAGAAGAAGCTTAACAGCATCAGAAGGGACATTCTTATACTTGATGGTAGATGCAATCTTGTTAAACCATCTTATATGAGCATGAGGATCATCCCGCTTAAAACCGTAGAACTGATTTGAAGTTACAAGATTCAGTAACCCGGTCTTGAGTTCAAAATTTTCAGCCACGATGGCTGGTACAACGATAGCATCTCCATACCCGTCGATGGGTGCCTGGAGAAGCTCACACATAGGAATTTCATCCGCCATGATAGCGGAAGTAGTGTGAACAGTCCGGATCTCAGATCCGACTGATGGAGCAGAAAGTCTACGAACACGCCTTCTTGGAATCTTGACAAGCTCACGAAATGGGCTTACAGATCTAGAAGAGCGAGTGCGCATACACAAGAGTTAACTCTAAGGAAACTCAGAGTTAAGGAGAGAAATGGAATTATGAAAATCTTTCAGATGAGAATGAGAATTATGAAGACGTTTGTAAAAATGGTGGTGAGAAGAATATTTATGGGTTTTCTGGTTCTGAAACGTCGATATCACAACAAAATCAATTAACACAAAATCGAGGCAAAACAACAGTGAACTTAACCAATAATCCAAGATGAATGGCTTCTTTAAAAAGGTACACCAATCACAATGGACACAAAGGCAAGTTTTATATCTTTAGTTCGGGAACTTATTATGGTCGCACCCCCAGTTAGGTAGTGCACTGCCTTGGTTTTCGGTGGTAATCTTTTAAGTTGTTTATTATTAAGAAAACGACGAATCTTTTTGTATTTTTATTATTTGATACATATATAGAAACAAAAGAAAAATATTTTTGTGTTTTATACGTTTTTGCTTGTTTTTGGGTTTTTGGATTTTTTAGAAGAAAATATGGATATATATATATATACAGAGATGGATGATATAAACAAAGAGTGAGGATTCAAACAACTAATCTGCTACACGGAAGATAAATCAGCACAGCTCCCCGGCAGCGGCGCCAAAATTTGGTCCGCGCAAAACCGTCAAGTTCTCTCACGCAAGCAAGAAACTTAAAACTGCTTAGGCACGAAATCAATGAAGATCAGGGGAGCATAGAGTCTCCCCGGGTCGTTATGTCCCAGCGAGCTATGCAATGGATCAATCAACGTCTAGTGATCGAGAAATTTGAATGATAAAGGGAATTGTGATTATTATAACTAAGAAATATCAAACAAATTAAAAACGCCTTAAATGCAAATTAAAGAAAATTAAAAAGATAAAATCTATTAAATAAACGCTATCACTATTTTTAAAGTGATGAACGTTTAAAACCTAAAACGTACGTTTAAATTAAAATCTACGCGACGTACAAAATAAAAAGTGAAACTTAATCAATATTAACCCTAAAAATATGAAAATGATGTTTTTACAAACCTAATGATGTAAGAAAATATTTAGAAAAAGAAAATTATTTTTAAGACTAATTATCTAATTAAAAACTATTTTTAACTATTAATTAATTACCTAAAATACAAGAAAATAGGAAAATGAGCTAGAAAAATAATATTAAGACTTGGAAAAGTCTAAAATATCAAAATAGACTTTTCAAAACTATTTTTGTATTTTTGTGACTATTTTTCTATTTTCTATGAATTTTAAACTATTAAAAACTAATTAAATTACTAAAAATTACCAAATGAACTATGAAAAATATGGAAAATTACTTTTTTCACTTTTTATATTTATCTAAGCCTAAGAAAATTGAAAAATTATTTTTTTGAACCTTTTTCTAATTTTTTGTATTAAATGCTATTTAAAAAGTGCTAAAAACTAATAAAAATCAAGAAAAATAGTAAAACAGCTGAGAAAAATCTGAAAATTTCAGGAAAATTCTAAAATTATATTAAGAAGCTATGAAAATTGGAAAAACAGGCACTTGTTTAAAAGATTATGAAACTGATCAATCAAGTGTTTATCAAAATAAGCACTTGATAAGCTATTGAGCAAATAAGCTACCACACTGATCACAGAAGCTATGGAATACTAAAAGTGACCAAATGAACCAGAAATCAACAAGCTATAACCACTGATTAGCACAATTTCACAGTTTTGATGTTTTTGATTTAAAGCTAAAAACAGTTTATGATGCTTACTTGCAGACCAGAAATAAGCAACCAAATAAGCTCTAAACTAAAAACCAATTATTGATATCTCAACTAGACCTAAGTGGCTATCTATGACCAAAAGAACAGATGTTAACAAGCTACAATGAATCCTGTGCAAGCTTGTTTAAAGATGAGAAAAACTCAGCTGATACTGAGTTAAGGAGCAGGGCAAAAGAGGCCTGTTTTGAGCTTCTGCACAAGCTTGTCCAGAAGGCAAAAGCTAAAAGCAGTTATAAGAGCTTAAAGACAACCAAGCCAACTGCTTATATTCAAAAAATTAGGACCTAAAGACTTTTAATTAGTCCTGTGGATCAGCTGCACTTTCTGCATAAATCCAATATTGACAAGATTTGACTTTTGAAAAATGGAGACACAGTTGACTATTATGAACTTTAATCTTGATTTAAGGACTGATATAGGTGTATAATGATGAAAGGAAGTTAACAAAAGCTTTGTCTATGGATTTTTAACACAAAACAAGAATTTGAAATGCAAAGGTCTCAACAGTTAACTGTTGAGATGATTCAAGTTGGATTTTTGACTTTTATGGTGTGCAGACCCAAATTCTTGACTCAAATGAACTCAAACCTACTTAATAAACATAAACCATTAGAGCTTAACCAATGAGTAGACCATTAAGAAAGTTTGATCAGCAAATCCAAACACCTTTGTAACTACTGTTTTGCAAACTAAGCTTATACTAATGACTCAGCAGACTTGTAATAATGATCAAACTCATTTCAAATGACTTGAATACTGCTATTAGAACAAGTGTCAACAGATTATAACTACACATGCATGATATGCAAGAATTTTAGAAAATCACTTACAAAGGTCCATAACCACAATGGTTAGCCATAAACAAGCAGTGAACCTCTAATCTATCCAAACCCCTAACCTAGCTTAATATCAACCCACATCCATAGCTGCTTCACCATTTGACCAATTCCATTGCCATATTGACCCTGTTTGACTTTCTTTGACCAAAGTCCAAATATGCTTAAAACTAGGATTTAAGCTTGTAAAAAGCTATTATAAACTTGTATAAGCTTATTAGAACTGAGAGATGAGCTGTTTGAGGCTTGTAAACAAGATTTATACTTATAAAATTTCAACAGTGGACATAAACAGATGATTATAACATTAAACTGAAATTGGTACTTGGATTGAGTTTTAATACACTTAAATACTTTAATTTAACATAATTTAACAAAAGGTTACAAGTTTACACTGAATTGAAAGACTTAACATGAAAAACGACATAAGAAATAAAATAAAAATTACAAGACTCTTCAACTTGCTCCCAAATGCAGTCTTTTATAACCCAATCTCATTTCCTCTCTCCTCTGAATCTTTCCCAACAATTTCTAGCCGTTGGATGGCTTAAAACAATCCTGGCCATTCAAATGGCTTTTTGGCGCCAAATTCTTTACTGCCCATTGGGGGTTGAGTGAGGGGTTAGGGAAGCTTTAATTGAAGTTTGGAGGTATGCTAAGGTGGAGGGGACAGGTTTGAGTGGAAATGGAGGAGGGGGGATGGGTAGATACTGAGTTTCAGGGAAGCAGGTGATAATGGTGACTTTGGCGGGCTTGAGTGGTTTGACCAGAGATTGACCAGGCAAGTGGTAATAATGGAAGGGTTCACAATTGTATTATGACAGGGGTCCAATATTGATGAAAGGGTCCAAATTGGTTTGTAAAGGCTCATAAGTACAAGGACTATATGTGTAACTTCTGAAACTTGAGGGGTTTAGGCTGCCAATTCAGAAAAGTTATTCCAAGGACCAAAAGTGACAACTTTCAAAAGTACAAGGACCAATGTTGCCTTTTTCACATTTTCCAGGGACCAATTCTGCCAATTTTTAAACTTGAGGGACCAAAGTTGTAATTTTCTCAAACTTTTCATATTTTTCACCAAAGGACTAAATTTGACAAGTTTTGATTTTAAAAGGACCTTTGGTGACTTTACTTTTGAAATTATGGCTCAGGGACTATTTTTGACAATTTTATAAACTTGGGGGACTGAAACTGCAATTTTTGCAAAATTGATATGTTTTTCATCTGATTTTGATATTTTTGAATTTGAAACACATAAAACACTGGTTTGTGATATTTTGATCATTTAGATGTGTTTCTGAGTATTTTCAGATGATTTTGCAGTTTATTTTGTACAAAAATGATGAGTATTTACACACTCATCAGGATACAAAAGTGATCAAATAAGGGCTTATATGACCCCTCAAAAAGGTACATTTTAAAACCTTATCATAAGTATAAACCTAACAATATAGAATATACAAAAGATCTTTTCTATACTTATCAATACACGGATACTTAACAATTATCCTAACAGCAGTGGTAATATTTGTACTGGCAGTGGTAATGCGTTTCCACTGCTAGTGTAATCTTTAGCAGTGTTAACCACAAGACTATCAGTGGTAACTGTTAGTATTATTCCCAATAATGACTAAAATCAATTTGTTAAAATTGAGAGAAATATCAAACTAGGTGTTTTGAGTTGAGAGAAACAATATGTAAATATTGGAGCAGAAAGATGGTAAGTTTTGAAGTAATGATAAATCAAAAACACCTTGAATGTGACCGTAAGTCATCCCTCAGTAAATGTGTGATCAACTGAACCTAAGGAACACTTAAGTGATCCTAATGTGGCATGTTTAACTAGTCCAATAAGGTCTGGAAGATTGTATTGATGCAAGGAAGCCAAAAAAGGAACTTCTGTCCACCCGGATCCCACGGATCCTTCCCTTGAGGGATCCAGCTAGTTATAGCCAAGGGATCCGGCATCTGAGACAATTTTCTTAAGAGAATGGTTGCAAAATTTTGCTCCACGTATCGAATTTTGAAACTAATGATTTCTACAGTAATATATATATATATATATATATATATATATATATATATATATATATATATATATATATATATATATATATATATATATATATATATATATATATATATATATATATATATATATATATATATAAGTAAGGCATAGCAAGTATAGTATGTAGAAGCAACATATGGGCATATAAATAGGATGACGACCAACTTTTGATATAAGATCAAAAGTTGTAAAATTCCTACTTAGTTCTACCAAATGACAATAATATTGTTTAGACATACATGACAATTTTAGATTAGGACCATGCAAATCACCTCCAAATATCCATCTCATCTTCACTTCTTCTTCTTACCCATGAGGAAGTGAGCAATGCACTTGAACATTCCCTTGGAATGTCGGGCAATGGATCAATGTATGAGATGGGGTCAATGATGCAGGTTTTCCGATGAGGATTTAATATTTATAATTCTCTTCTAACTAAGGTCTACCTATCACACTAACAAGCAGTGAACCCAATCGTGCATAGTATAGATGGTGGTAAAGCCGAGGTCGTTCCCAAGAGCTATGTAGATGAGGATCCTATTAAGTCTAATTTTCACGGTAAATGATTTAAGATTGAAATGGTTAATTAAACTAAATACAGGAAATAAATAATGAAAATTAAATTGAAGTTGTGAACAATGGTGAGAAAGTGTTCTAACCTAATTATTCATCCTATCATGTAATGTCTACGTTTTATAATTACTTCCTATTGATTCAAGTGGGGGTTTAAGTCGCTATGACAACATTTGGTCAATTCGTCATAACCTATCAACAAAGGTTCCTACCCGACGTCAAAGGCCTACCCTTTGTGGAGTCGAGGGTCTCAAGCAACCTAAGCCAAGTCATTAAGTACCCTACATGCAAGATTCGAAACAATGTGTGTCCGGGCGCTAGCATCTTAGACACACATCCCTAACTTCTTAAGTTCATCCATCCGAACGGTGATCCTTAGGTCAATTCGTACAAGAGGGATTTGATAGTCTTTTGGTCAATTTTTACCAAGCTTCTTTACCTATTACTTAGGGTCAGTTGGTCAATTCTACTAGGCAATTAGATACGACCGCACTTCAAAATAGCCGAAGCTAGGGTAACTACCATCGAACTATGCATGCATACACTAGAAACAATTATTGAAGCAAGGAAACACAAACAATACAATCAAGGAATCATAACTAGGCTAGCACCAAGGGTACTTAGCCAATCATATTAAAAGAAACTATGAATTCAATGTGTAACATGATCAAAGACATGAATTAAAGTGAAAGATAATAGTAATAGCTAAAGCTTATCGATATGGTGTGATTCCTCCCTTGGAGATGGCTCCGTATGCTTGGTATGATCTGCCCTTGGAACCCTCTTCACGTTCTCTGCGTTTGGGTTGTGAGTGAATGAATGAAAAAAGCAGATTTTATGGACTGTATTTATAGGTCCGATCATAGTTACGACGTAACCTAAGTTAGGAGTTACGCTGTAACTTAAGTATCTTTTAAATAGAAAGCCCGTAGTGGTGATTACGGCGTAACCTAAGGAATAGTTATGCCATAATAGTAGTTCTGCCATAATTTTGTAGATAGCTACACCGTATCTTGAATACGTCATAATGCATGTAAGGAGGTTACGGCATAGTTAATGGAGGCGCGAAATTCTTCATGACCTAGATGGTTACGGCGTAACTTAAGTTAAGAAAATCGTAGCTACGACGTAATTGAGAATATGAGTTACGGCGTAGCTTCTTCATTATTAGCATACTAAGATAAAACCATTAGGAAAATCTCCAAATCCGCATCTCTAAGCTCCAATGCTCATATTTTACCTGGAAACTAAATATAAAGGAATAAGAGTATATATCCATATAAATGACATAAAATATGAGCATAAATGGGGGAAATTGACACTTAAAAGTCAAGATTATTTGACGTTATCAGTCAAGATGATAGTTGTGGATGTGATTGCTAGCTTCTCCTTCAGTTTCCTAGTATAAGTCGGTAGGAGGATGAGGCCTTTTTCCATCAACCATGAACCTTGTTGTTCGTCCCTCGGTGAGAGGTACCATGACCCGATTACAAAAGAAGTGGTCATTGATGCATGCGGAAGGCGCGTTTGGGGTGAAGGAAACTTCCTTTTCGTTGAGAAAGTTTTTCAACCTCCTAGGCAGTGAGCCTAATCGTTGTAGTGTAGTATTGGGTAAGCCTCGGGGATTGATATCATTCTCTAGGAGAATAAGAATGCTAGTAAGAAATTTATGACGAGAAGGTGGGGGTTGAAGATGATTCTTTTTTATTTTTTTGTTTGTATTTTTTAGAAAGCTAAGGTAAATATCTCATTGCAACTATTTGGGGGGTGGTACTTCTACCGATTAATCTACTTAATTAATTATATTATTATCTAATTACTATGGGTAGCTTATGTCTAATTGAAGTGTGCTCGTATGATGATTAAAGATGTATTCACATAGATACTATTACTACCTAGTTATCTTTTATTGGCCGGTTGAGTTGTCACGTCCTTATCTTAAAGCGTTGTATTCCTAAAGGTCGTAGGGTATGTGTGCCCCCTAGTTCTTTGAGTTATCTCTCGTATATGACCTACGAAGTCGGCAAGCCTAAGCTATTTCATCCATAGACCACATCATTATAAAGCATACTCAAGCATTAAATACAACGAAGATGCCTAGTTGCACTCCTAAGCCAATTACAATTAAGATAAGAAACAACCTAACAATAATCAATAACTAAGTTTCATAGATCTAAGCAAACACATAAGAAATTTAGCAAGACATGGTAAACAAGCAAGCAAACATACAATCAATCGAATACGGGATAAACATAATGATACTTTGGATAAAAATACTTATCTCTATGTGTAACATAGGGTATGGGACCCTAAGATACTATCCAATTCGGACTACAAATGATTTAGGGTTTTTTCTCCAGAAGTCTACCTCTCAAAATACAGAAAAATCAAATTCTATATATAGATTTACAACTGCGACGACGTCACCTTTTGCATGAGACGCCGTCAAATCGCCTTCATTAGGATTTCGTCTGGGCCAAGTCATCGATTGGTCGACGTCACCTTAGAGTTGTGACGCCATCGGTCTTCAGTTGGGACGTCGTCTTGATTCTAGATCTGGGTCGTCTGAGATAAAACTGTGAGTGATGCTCTCCTTATTTAAAGCTTGACACCGTTAGGTTATGTGACCAGAATTTTCACTGAGTCGTCGCGTGCATGTTTTGATCAAATCTACATTGAGGGAAAGCGTCGCCCTTTGGTTGGGACGCCGTCACGTACTATTGATCAGTCTTAAGTGGCTTCAATCTTGACTTTGCCATTTTCTTCATGTATTTGCTCCTTTTCTTCCAAGTGTGCTTCATTCCAGCATTTGGCTTCCAAAAGACCTAAAAAGTGAAAAGGAACAAAATTAAGCAGTAACGAATATAAAATTGGTCGATTTAGGGCTTAAATGACCCCCTAAAAGCGTACGTTTTAAATCCTTATCAAATATCCTTACACTTGGTATTTGCTTGTCCTAAAGAAAATGTGCTTTTGGCCAATTAATTTATAAGTTAGGAGGCATGAAGCATTGGTTTAAAATAGTTCATAACAAGTAAAAGTGCCACAATAGTCATAACAAGCACATAAATTATATACTAGCACCTCACAAGTGGTGTTTGGATACTCTCATCTCTCGGGTTTATAAAAAAAATAATAAATGGAAATGGAAGATAAACACCCATTACCTGGCATAGAACATAGATTTTCATAAGCTTGAGACTAGATCAAACCTCCACCGCTTTGGCGTAAGCACCTAGGAACAACTATCTAAGAGGTCTTTAAAGGGTTGTAATGTTAGGCTTACGGTAGGGAAATAAAGGGTTTTGTTGGATAGGGATATTTAGTGGTGGCAAGTCAAAAATCTTATGTTACAAGCATGTAAAGCGTGGTGTTGCTAAGCCAAGACTCGACTCATTAAGTCTAGATAACTTGAAACAAAACAAACATAAATTTAAAAACATAAATATAAAGATAGATGTAGGATGGTAGTCCATATGTTTTTTCTTCATTTTTCATTATTTATTATTTTTTTGGACACTCTCTTTTTTCGATTTTTTCCCATGCTAATGCAGGTTTTACTGACCAGGTTTTAATATTTATATAGTCTCGTTATACCTATGGTCTACCCTAATGCACTAACGGGCACTGTACCCGGTCGTGTGTAGTGTAGTATTCGGTAAAACCGAGGTCGTCCCAAGAGCTATGTGTGTTGGATTATTACTAAGTCTAGGCGTCACAGATTTTAATAATGATTTTGATAAGGAATTAATTAATTAACTACTAAAGCAAATAAAAGGCAACGGTTTAATCAATAGAGGAAAGTGGTGCTAACCTAGTTATTCCTCCTAGCTAGTAATGTCTATGTATACTTACTTCCAATTACTTCAGGTGTTGTCAAAGTCGAGAGGAAAACATTTGGTCAATTCACCCTAACCTATCAGCAAAGATGCCACCACAGGAGAAGTCAGGTGTCCCCTCGTAAGTCCTGTTGTTCCTGGTCCCCTAAGCCGAGTCATTAAGTACCGCTAAATGCTAGATTCATAATGGTGAGTGCCCAGGCGTTAGCAACTTAAACACTCACCCCCTAATTCTTAAATTCATCCAAACGGTAGGTGATTAGTTGGTTAGATCGCACAAGTAGAAAGGGTCATCAGTTGGTCATATCTTACCCTTCCCATGTCAGTCTACTCACTTAGGGTCAGTTGGTCATATCTCCTAAACAACTAGCCTCTACCGCCATTCAAAACTCTCGAAACAAGGGTAGCTACCAATAAACTATGCATGCATACACTTAAAAATAATTATACGGAAGTAATATAAATGCAAACAAAACAATTAAGGAATCATAACTAGGCCAGCACCAAGAGGTGCTTAGCCGCTCATATTAACCATACAAATCAATTCAATATTCAAAATTACGAAATACATGAATCGAAAGTAAAGAAAAGATAAAATGCTAATGCTTATCGTAGGGGAGTGATTTCTCCCTTGGAGATAGCTCCGTACGCTCCTCTAGACCTGCCTTTGGCTTCTTCCCACATTCTTTGGTTGTGGTGTGTGGAATGGGATGCTTTGAAATGTTGGAAATCGTGGGGTATTTAAAGGCCAGATCTGGGTTACGACGTAACTAATATAAGAGTTACACTGTAATCTTCAATTCCTTCGTATTTGCACTAGATCTGCTGATTACGGCGTAACCTTATAAGTGGTTATGCCGTATCTTCAATATTACTTGGTTACGCCGTAGTTGGTGGAATAGTTACGGCATAGTTATCAGCGGCGTGGAACCTCATTTGACTTAATATAGTTACGTCGTAGTCTTTGGGGAGAGTTATTCCATAACCTTCTGATGAGTTGGCTTTGTGAGTCACGCTTTAGTTACGGCGTAATGTGAGAGATGAGTTACACCGTAACTTCTTCAAAGTGAGCATACTATGATAAATCTTTGATATTTCTCCAATTTCACGTCTCCTTAGCTCCAATGCTCGTAATTTTCCTGGACGTGAAAAACAATGGAAAACAAGCGTAAATCCATATAAATGATATAAACTACAAGCATTATCGGGGGAAATTGACACTTAATATTCAGGACTGTTTGATGTAATCAAATATCCCTCCACTTGGACTCTACTTGCCCTCAAGTAGACATTATTAGAAAGATTCCTAAAAAGATATCTCCCAAAATCAGGAAAATATAAGTTTACAAATCCCTTATGCTAGAATAAAACAAAGCTGAACACCTCACGAAATGGAAATGAAACACTCAGTTCTCTCAACTATTCTAAGTGTCAATTTCGGGGTGATCACTCAATCGTACAGTCATAGCATGTATTCTATCATAAGCTTGGCGGTTACACAAATCTCCACCACTAGAGTTAAGGGCTAAACAATTCTCTAAGGCTATATGGGTAGACACAACAAAGGTTAAGGGGTGACTCGTCATTACTAACATGTCACGGCGAAGTGGACAAAATCAATGATACATGACCAAATCCATGGCCAAGACACCAAAGATTGCTCGCTGCATCACCTAGACACGCTTCATGACTAAAGGGTAGGATAAGACATGGGATATATAAATGGTGTAAAATAAAAATCAAGCATGTACTCTAAATATATAACCAAGTCATCACCACTTACCGTCCGTCCAAAGTTCAAGCTTTGAAGTCAAGAAACCGGATCATGAAATACTAGGTTGATGTGTCATTAGAGGACGTCGTGATGGGCACACTACCTTTTCTCCAACTGTTGGCTTAATTACCAACTCCAATCTTAGAATATGACCGAGGTATCCTCCTTGATACTAAATCTATAAAGCTCATAACATAGTGCTTAAAACATCGCACTTTACAACAAATTTTTTTTCGAATCATTTTTTTATATATATATATTTTTTCTAACATAACAATAACAACTAAACAATAATATCCCCCCACTTGAGATGAACATCGGGAATTCGGGGGGTCTTCAATGATCTTCATGAATATGTCATCGACAAAAGTGTGATTTCTGAACCTTTCCACTTGAAACTTGAACTTAGGCAAATGATGACTTCCCAATCACAAATAAAGACTACAGGGTAGGCTAAGGTGTATAGGTGTATCAAAACAATATATTGGGTTATCAAAATGAAAGGAATGGCTCAGAAGGGTGTATCTAGGGGTATCTTGCACTAAAGGTGAGTGCAACAAAAGGGTTTCACATGTGGGTCGAGAAATCGAGGTGACTAATCGATAGACACACAATGGCAGGCTATTTGGGTGATAATCTTATAATATTGCCTTCTTAAACTGAAAAGTCCAAATACATCGAGCTAACTCAACATACCTCGTCCATGGTCTCGAAATGATGCAAAGGCCAAGTTCTAAAGTTTACAAGCTACCGGCACACTCATAATTTGGTGGATTTGGGGTAAAATATTAGAAACGGATAAGGCTAATCTCACCATATAATATCAAGGGTTGTATGTGCTCAGCTAAGGTCTAATCTAGTTAGGTTAAGAAAAACATGCCAAAATTTTAAAAATGGCATAATTTTTTAAAATAAACTAGAAAAACGAGGGCAAAGTAATGTTCAAGAGATAATTCTACTCCCGTTCCCCCATTTGAATTATACAAAGTCTCTTTTATACTAGGCTTTTAAATAAAGGTGAAGAGAAAAGTAGATGACAACGCTCAAAATGAACATGTTTTTAGTAGCGTTATTGTTGGTTTTGTGTATGATAATCGGCTATATTTACTCATAACTATTGCAAAAGTGTAAAAGATGCGTATTGTGTAAGTGAATGTAGCCAAGTAT
This sequence comes from Chrysanthemum seticuspe, assembly GCA_019973895.1. Classification (NCBI taxonomy): domain Eukaryota; kingdom Viridiplantae; phylum Streptophyta; class Magnoliopsida; order Asterales; family Asteraceae; genus Chrysanthemum; species Chrysanthemum seticuspe. The sequence goes on from BPTQ01000001.1 coordinate 292,867,543, forward strand.
CACAAAAGATGAAGAAATGAAGTTTTCATGCACATTTGGAGAATTCCTGAGGAAGGAAGTCGCATAAGGAAGCTCTTGGACTCAATGATTAGGAAGCGCAATGAATTCTAATTATCTACAGCAAGTAAAGATCAAGTTTCGTCTTGGAAATCATCAGCGAAAATAAAGAAAAAGGCACAAATCATGAAAAGTCAACAAAAGTCAAAATAGGGGGTACAAGAGGCGCCTAACCGTTCGGTTGGAACCCGCAACCTATCCGGTTGGGCGAGTGAACAAGGCATAACCTATCCGGTTGCCAAAGCTGGAGTTACAACTTTTGTTATTGAATGTTGCCTTAACTCCTCATAATCATTGGAGGCCGATCATTTTCTGTTATTTACTTGTAGAGAACGTTTTTAGACAGATAGTTACGGTTCTCTAGCTATATAATGAACCTAGACTTAGTAGTCTAGGTGTGACACAACCCAAAGTGTAATAGTTTACACCAAAGCTATTACCAACCATTTTATTCATCCCAAAGGTTTGGTTACTGCTGTAAAGCGTCCAGGAGGTTGGAGAGACTAACTCTCGTCCATTGTTTGATCATTCGGAGTTATACGGTTAACCTAGGCGATTAGAGGCGTGTGGTTGCTATAATCCACAAATTCAAGTTCTTTTAATCCAAAAGTTTAGGTATTCTATGGAATTTGTTATGAATTTCTATTCTCTTGAGTTATTTGAATTACTTTGTTATTACTTGTGTTTTGTTATAATTGTATTGGAGTACTTCTTTATTATACTTGTGTGTAAGGATGTAGGAAATCATACTAGTGTTCTCATATGTCATGCTTGTATATGATCTTGTTTAAATAAGTTTGTTGGAAAACTACTAGTCTTGTTTGATATGTCGGTAAAACATGTTTTAAGAAAAATGACCAAAAGGATTTCTCTTGTGTTTTATTCCAAATAGTTAAGTGATAAACTAGTATGGGGATATGGTGATTGACAACCACCATGTTTAATTATTGAAACAAGATTAGAAACATTTTCATCACGAAAGGTCGAAAGATTCGTAGGAATGAGTTTAATAAGAACATCTTACAAACAAATGGATTCTCTAAAGGATAATCATAAGGATAAGGACCAAAGGATTACCTATATGTTATTGTTCTTAATATGATTTTAAAAACATAAACCATGGGTTGGAAATCATTTGCTTATGATTTGTTCATCACATCAAGAGTTTACACCAAGCCTTCATGAACACTTACTATTATTGCCTATAAACTACACACAAGTATATGTTTCTTAATATTTATTTTCATTAAAACCGTAATTTCTGGAGAGGGCCTTGACAAAGCTTTCTTGTTACCAATATTTTAAAACAATTTCAAAAGCGACATCTCTTGGGACGATCTCGACTTACCCACCTTTGCTATCGTGAACGCGTATAGTTGCTCGTATGTGTTTATAGTAATAGCCGGATAATTCGTGTTTATAAATTTTTAAAACTTGCACACGGAAAGCACATCAAGTTTTTGGCGCCGCTGCCGGGGATTTTTAAGTATTTTGATTTTGTTTAGATTATGTAAAATTGGTAATATTAACAATTAGATTTCATAAAGGAAAGTAAAAAAAAAAAAAAATGGTTTTAGAGGCTAACCGAACCGGTTAGTGCTCTCGGAAAGTTTTCAGGTTATCTACTGTTTTGTGTTATAGTTTATAGTTTATTTCTTGTCATTTTTTATTTTTATAGATTGTCGTATAGATTGTTTATGCTTGTCTTAGTAATTTTTTAGATTTTTGATATTTAGTCATTTTTAGTTTTATTTACTTTTTAATTAATTTTGTCTTAATTGCAGTAATTGGCTTAGTTAATTTTCAGTTTTATAGGTTAGCAGTTTTAATGATTAGTTAAGTTCATTAATTAATGTAGTTTTTGGTTAATTAACTTAATTAATATTTTTAATTAATAATGATAATGAGAAGACACATTTAATTAAAAATCTAAGTACAATTAATGGTAATTAATTAATTTATAATTAAAAGGTTTAATTAAATATAGTAAAAAAATGAAATATAATAATAAATATTTTTTTTTTGGAAAATTGTTCCAACCTTTCAGTTGCAACCCGCAACCGGATCGGTTGGAAGTTTTTGGTTTGAAAGTTTACCACCAACCGAATCGGTTAGGGGGCGAACCGATCCGGTTGGAGCTCTCGGTAAAAAAATTTATAGTTTTTTTATTTTAAGTTTTAGCTTGTGTTTTTAGTCTTGATAAGTGTCTTTACTTGTTTAGTATATGTTTCTGTAGTTTGCTTTGGTTTTTACTAACTCTAACGCTAATGATTTGGATGTTTGTCTTTGGTTTTGTTTTGTCTTGTTAGATAGTTGTTATGGATAGTTTAAGCGGAATTTCTGAGTACCTACGTAACTTGGATGAGATGTTCAAGGACACCGGAAACTCGTTGGAGAAGATTGGGAATATTTTGGAAGAAAGTAAGAAGGACTTGGCTATTGATTCAGAATGTGTGGGAGAAGTGGGAGAGAACAAGGTTCAACTTCCTATGAAGGGTAGAGTTGTGGTATTCACACAAGCACCACTACGGAGTTTGATTCACCACTTATGAGGTTCGGTACACCTTGTAGTGTTGAAGGGGTGAGTGCGTGGGATGCTCAACAAAACATGGCCTATGGTGAAAATTATATTGTGGAAAAAGTTCTTGATCAAATTGGCCACGTTCGTTTGGATTATGAAGCTTACAAGAGAAGGATGATTAAGAATCTTCGGGTTAACATTCATGGTCATATTTTCGAAGCAGATTTTGTTGTCTTGGAAGAAGGAAACGCGGATGAGCCCGACTTATGCTTTGGGCGAGATTTTCTTGTGACAACCAAATGTCAAGTGGATTTTGCTTTAGGAGAGATCAGAATCAACATCACCGACTTGGAAGAGGAGAAGGGAGTAAATGAAATGCTTGTGGAGTTATGTACTAACATGGAGAAGGAAAATGTGGAAGTTGTGAAGATGGGGAAGGCTAATAGAAAGAAAACCTCATCAAATAAATTAAGTCCTACCACATCCACCAACAAGACCCATGATTACACACTTTCACCACCCAATATACCGAACACCTTCAAACCTTTAACCCAAGACCAAAAAGAAGCCATTTTAGAAAACCTTGAACAAAAATTTCTCGAACTCAATGAGAAAAATCCGGTAATTGAGGTGCTACAAGATTATGTTCTATACCACAAGAAACTAGACGCGGTTATGTTAGCAAGAGCAAGGTTGGAGGATAAAGATCTATCGGGGGAGGATAGAGATAGGATCTTGTTTAAGGGAATGCCATGTAAGGAGAGTGATCCGGGAAACTTCGTTTTGCCTATTAAAGTTAATGGGACCACTCCAATGTATGCTTTGGCGGACACGGGTTCAAGCGTCAATGTTATGCCCTATCCATTATTTAAGACGTTGGGCCTTAGTAAACCACAACCAAATCACTCCAAACTCACCATGGCGGATAACTCCCAAGCAAAGGCAATGGGCGAGGTGAAAAACGTAAAGGTGCAAATTGGCTATCAACCTTACTTGGCTGATTTTCTAGTCGTAGACATCCCGGTTGATAAGAGTCTACCTCTTCTACTTGGAAGACCGTTCCTACGCACATGTGGTGCAATCATTGATATGGGTAGGGGTACGATGACAATAGATGATGACATCTCAAAACAAACCTATTATCCTAAGAAGAGGGAACCCGTTTTGGAATTCATAGAGGATTTAGAATTATTTGAAGTGGACGATGACTTGACTTGTTTTGAAGTTGGAAGTGATGTCCATGGAAACCCGATGTATGGACCACTAGCTCCACCATACTTTGATATTGAGGATGAAATGGAACGCGCACTAGCGGTGGAGGCATTCTACAATTCATGCAAAAACATCCTTGTGTACAAGAAGCTAGCCGATTTCTTAGGTTCTCTACCGGTTCAACTCAAAAATTTGTAATGGGGACCCGAGGGGTCAAGTGTTTACAAAAGAGAGGATGGAGACGGAGAATGGCAAGTCAATTTTGATATACTATGCCCGGATGGGAGAAGATTCGTAAGGAAATTCAAAACTCACGAAACATACCGTGAATTGACCGGGAAATTTCTAAGTGAGGACATCTTAAGGCATGAGTATTTTGAGGAGTACTAAGGAGAAGCAAAACACCACTATAACAAGCAATTGTTTGCTTGATTTTCATGAACTTTTAATTTTATGCATTTCGTATTTCTTGTTTTTCATTTCATTTTTATTTTCTCTTATTATTTTGATTTGAAGTAATTTAATTAATGCATTTTGAGTTTTAGTTTAAGTTATGAGTATAAGTATGATGATTTAGTTTTTGAGATTTGATATTGTTGAAATTTCCAAATGGTTGGATGAATGTTGTGTGCATCTTTAATCGGATTTTTGAGTAAACGATTGTTGCTTGGAAGGTAAAATGCCCAAGTAAAGTGAAAAAGGCAAAATTATGCAAAAATGAAAACCAAAACGGTTGTGTCCATGACTGAAACGGTTGCATACAAGTATATATACCAAAAATTCAATTTTTCTAGAAAAACACACACACACTAATCCTCCAGCTGGGTTTCGTAAAATTCGACCATTAGAAGTTGTTTGAAGATTGTAAAAGTTGTAGAAGATCATCATGGCACCTAAGCAAGTAAGCATCTGCAATAAATTAACTTAATTAAGGTTTAATTAGAGTATTTGATTCGAATTGCAAATTAGGTCACTAATTTAGGGGTTTTTGATAGAATTCAAATTAAGTTGTAATCTTTTAGGATTAAGTGGGTAATTGATATAGGAATGCATTGCAAAAAGAATTTTAGTGATTGATTCAACATGGAATGAGTATTAGATGATTGAATTTTCGGATTTAATTAGGTTGTGCCATTGAATCAAATTAAGTTGCAATTGATAATTCCTAGTTGGTAGATGATGCGTTTTTAGTGAATTTTAGATGCCACATTGTTGATAAGAACAAGTGATTAAGAATTGAAGTTTAGATTGTTTAGTTCTAAGCAAGATGAACATGTGATGATTGGAAGCTTTGAAAAGCGAATTAAGAGCAATTTGAGGATGTTAGAATCATTGATAATGTTAGAATACAGTTTAGGAGTGAATTGGAATTAGAAGAATCTAGGGGGAAATGGATTTGAAGGCAAAGCCTTCTGCAGGATGGAGTAACCGATCTGGTTGTGAATCGCAACCGAACGGTTGGAATGAGGTCTTAAGTGGAACCGATACGATTGCCCCTCAACTATCCCGTTCCACGTTCTGTTTTGGAAAATTTCAAAATTTTGAACTAGACCCTAGAGGCTTCTATGGACCTTCTCGTTTGTTCTAACACTCTTATATTGACTTGTATTTTTGATTTCTATAGAGAAATGTTGTAGGTTGTTCAAGTTCGACACGGGTTCCACTAAACCCGATTGTTACCAAGTATTGCCAAAGGAACGCAAGGAAGAAAGTCACGTATAGCTTGAAGGCTGAAGAGAATGCAAACTTGAAATTTAAAGATCTCACCAATGAGGAGAAACATGCTTTGAGGGAACGATTATCAAAGTTGCAAAATAGGACAATTTTGGTTCCAAGGTTGATTGATTGGGATTTGTTTGCCGAATATGAGTGTGAAAATGAGTTGCGTCATATGGTGCGGATGTCTTATGTCTATCCGGTTGATGGGGATTTGATTGATGATTTGTCATGGGAAAGAGCATTTAGCATAAATAAAGAGGTTTATCGTGAATGGTGTACGGAGTTATTTTCGACTATGTACTTTGAAAGAAAGGTCAATGTTCGAAACATCATGGAAGAAATTTGTGTTTGGTTTAGGCTTTGTGGGAAGGATCACGCCTACACTTTGCGGAAATTTTGTTGTTGCTCTTGGCTTGTATGAACCGAATGAGATTAAGCATCGATTGTTTGAAGCTCATTTTTCGAGGCTTGGGAGGTTTGAAAAAGATTACCCTAGTATCGCTGCTTACTGGAATCGCGTAGGAGATCCTTCTTGTAAAAGAAGGAATGTTGCAACCATTAGGAATCCGTTGATGAGAGTGCTACACAAGTTGCTAGTAACTGGGCCATTTCATAGAGTTGGAAGCAGGGACAAAAGTCATAGTCCGGACTTGTGGGTTATGATGTTATTGGAAGAAACTAAGGATGGAAATGCGGCTTGGCTCATAGCTGAGTATTTGTCTAGGAGAGCCCCAGGAATCAAAGGTAATAGCAACATTTGTGGAGGCCATTTTGTGATGAGGTTGTCAAGGAATCTTGGGTATTACAATAGTAGTGAGTTGGCTAAGTGTGGAGAGCCAAAGATTAGTGAGATGTGGAATGCAATTGGTTTTGGTAATGCTTTGAATAGGAGGACAAAAACGTTGGGAGCATGGATTCAACCACAACAACAACAACAACAACCACGACAGCAGCAAGGAAATGTGCCGATGGGCAATATACCGATGGGAAACGTGCAAACGGGTACGTCCAGTAGCTTTGACTCAGGTTGGGGAGAGTGGAACCAACATTTGAATGAAATTGAGTGTAGGGAAGTGTGGAGAGATTCCATGATGTTGAGAAACAATTAAATCAATGATTATTCAATGCCGATCTTTCAACACATGGCTCAAGAAGCCAATACGAGTTGCCACCCTACAACCTACCCAATGTTCCACCATATCCTTTCCCCTACACCTCTTATCCTGGACCATATCCGTACCCATATCCTGGCTATGCACCATTTCCCGACCCAGTGCTTGCATATGGTAAATTACCCGAGGTTGGAGGATCTAGCTATGATGTTGGAGGATCTTCATCGGGCGTTGCAAATGAGAAGAAGAAGAGGAAGGTTTACACAATTTTTGATGAGGAGAACTACGATGATGATGATGAAAGTGATGAGATGAGTGAGGATGACGTATGATCGTGGATCATTCTTGATTTATGGTTTCAAAAACAATGGTTATTGTGTGTCGAACAATATTATCTCTATCTCTTAACTATTTCTTTAGGATGATTATCATACTTTGTTTATTTTCATATTTTAAGTAGCGTTTGGTTCGTTTGTTTTTTTTGTTTTGTGTATTTTGCGTATTTTGCAGTTTTGTTTGCAGGATGGATGTGTTGGAAGCTTATTGTTGGTCAATATTTGGAGTTGGACAACTCACATGCTTGCTTATGACCCAATATGTATATTGCATATTCTATCCCGTGGTATCTTTTTGACTATTTCTTTTTCCCAGTTTCTTTACTTTGAAGTTCATTTTTATTACATTGAGGACAATGCAAAACTTAAGTATGGGGGAGGGAAGAAAATAGGAAAAATGATACGAATTTTAAAATTTTTAGTTTTTAGTCTTATTTTTAGTTTTTAGGTAAAGCTTTTGGATTTAAGTAATTAGCAGGAAATCGCCCTTGATTGTCTAGTTGTTTTCACACGTTATTGAGATATATTAAAAGAACAACTTGGGTTTTTCAATGGTAAAATGAGGTTTTGAAATTTTTTGATTTGAACCAAATTACGGAAGTAATTCGTTATGGATACGATAGCATTTTCTAGCACGCATTATAGCCTTTTTCCACTTAATTGTGAGGTTTCTTTTTGTATAAAACACTTCTTTTGTTTTATATTTGCTATGAGTGTGCCGGTGATTATGTCGATTCTAGAACTTGTACTTGTTATGCATTTAAAATCACTCTCGAGTGATAAAAATATGTTCAAATGATAAGAGGCATTGTAGGATTTAACCCAAATGGCCTTCCATTTTACATCTAAATGTTTTTTATGCTAACCACATCGGTTAGTTAACCACCTTATATGGACCCATTTTTTAGTGCTCATTTTTAGCACTAGATACCCTTAGTTACACCCTTCGAGCCAATCTTTTCATTTTTTTTAATCCAGAAAAAATACAAAAAGATTTTACACCTTAAACCTTAGCCAACCCATGTCATGTCTATTGGTTTTTTGCTAGTTGTTAGGAGTGTTGGATGGTTTTTGATGATTACGAAGAAGCTACACTTTGTCTATAGTGTGTACCATTCTCCAACAAAGATGAAGGAGACGTCTTTCTCATTTGTACTTTTTGTGGTGTATGCTTACACTAAGTGTGGGGGAACTTATTCTAAGAAAAAAAATAGTTATAGCCAATGTGCTATATGAAGAATATTGATTAGACAATGAGCTAAATTGAGTTATATATGTTTGGAGATCGATATGTGAAGAAGAAGAAAATATAATCATTTTCGGGTTGTGGTTTGTATGATGGCTAGCAACATGGAGGTTTAGACTTGACTTTATTTTTCTTTTAACACCAATTTCATAAACCATCCCATGCCTTACCCATACCCTTAAATAAACCCGAGGCCTTAACGTTATAACCCGAATAAAAGCCCTCTATGATGAATTTATTTTTCTTTGTTTTAATACTTGTACAAGCTTATGGTAAAAAGCATTGATCATGACTAGGCATTGATTGATTTACATATACCCACCAATATATGATTGTTGAGTGAATTCTTAAAATCATTTGTGAGGTGTTTTAGTTGTGCTATCTAAAGTTATTTGGTTCATTTTAAAGTTTTCACATACTAAAAGCAAATTAATAATTATTTCTTTTGAAATGATTGTTAAAATTTTTAGAACCACGGTATCAAGACCATTGAAATCGATTTTGGCAAATGTTAGACCTACTCGAGGGCGAGTAAAACTTAAGTATGGGGGAATTTGATAACGCTCAAAATGAACAATGTTTTTAGTAGCGTTATTGTTGGTTTTGTGTATGATAATCGGCTATATTTACTCATAATTGTTGCAAAAGTGCAAAAGATGCATATTGTGTATGTGAATGTAGCCAGGTATCACAAAAGATGAAGAAATGAAGTTTTCATGCACATTTGGAGAATTCCCGAGGAAGGAAGTCGAGTAAGGAAGCTCTTGGAGTCAATGATTAGGAAGCGCAATGATTTCTAAGTATCTACAGCAAGTAAAGATCAAGTTTCGTCTTGGAAATCATCAGCGAAAACAAAGAAAAAGGCGCAAATCAAGAAAAGTCAAAACTGGGGGTACAAGAGGCGCCCAACCGTTTGGTTGGAGCCCGCAACCGATCCGGTTGGGCGAGTGAACAAGGCGCCACCATTCCGGTTCCATTGCAACCGATCCGGTTGCCAAAGCTGGAGTTACAACTTTCGTTATTTAATGTTACCTTAACTCCCCATAATCATTGGAGGCCGATCATTTCCTGTTATTTATTTGTAGAGAACATTTTTAGACAGATAGTTATGGTTCTCTAGCTATATAATGAACCTAGACTTAGTAGTCTAGGTGTGACACAACCCAAAGTGTAATAGTTTACACCAAAGCTATTACCAACCATTTTATTCATCCCAAAGGTTTGGTTACTGCTGTAAAGCATCCAGGAGGTTGGAGAGACTAACTCTCATCGATTATTTGATCATTCAGAGTTATACGGTTAATCTACGCGATTGAAGGCGTGTGGTTGCTATAATCCACAAATTCTAGTTCTTGTAATCCAAAAGTTTAGGTATTCTATGGAACTTGTTATGAATTTCTATTCTCTTGAGTTATTTGAATTACTTTGTTATTACTTGTGTTTTGTTATAATTGTCATGGAGTAGTTCTTGATTATACTTGTGTGTAAGGATATAGAAAATCATACTAGTGTTCTCATATGTGATGCTTGTATATGATATTGTTTAAATAAGTTTGTTGAAAAAAATACTAGTCTTGTTTGATTTGTCGGTAAAACATGTTTTAAGAAAAAGGACCGAAAGGATTTCTCTTGTGTTTTATTCCAAAAAGTTAAGTGACAAACTAGTATGGGGATATGGTGATTGACATCCACCATGTTTACTTATTGAAACAAGACTAGAAACATTTTCATCACGAAAGGTAGAAAGATTCGTAGGAACGAGTTTAATAAGAACATTTTACAAACAAATGGTTTTACAAACATAAACCATGGGTTGGACCGAAAGGATTAATATTCATTAGGATAAGGACTGAAAGGATTACCTATATGTTATTGTTCTTAAAATGATTTTACAAACATAAACCATGGGTTGGAAATTATTTGCTTATGATTTGTGCATCACATCAATAGTTTACACCAACGCTTCATTAACACTTACTATGATTGCCTATAGACTACACACAAGTATATGTTTATTAATATTGATTTTCATTAAAACCATAATTTTTGGAGAGAGCCTTGACCAAGCTTTCTTGTTACCAATCTTTTAAAACAATTTCAAAAGCGAAATCTCTTGGGATGATCTTGACTTACCCACCTTTGCTATCGCGAATGAGTATACTTGCTCGTATGTGTTTATAGTAATAGCCGAATAATTCATGTTTATAAATTTTTAAAACTTGCACACGGAAGGCACATCATTAGAATTAGAGCGAGAACTTTCCTGAAATTTACTCCAAAAAGAAAGAAGGCCCAAGTAAAAGAGACGTGCCTTCATGTAAGCATCCATGAGCAAACTTCAATCCCTGAAATCACACTACCGACAAGCATAATTCTAAAAAGAAAAATGAAATATAAAAGCAAACCTAACTCACTTTCGTAGGAATCACGGTTGCATTTAGCATATGCAACAAGCCTTTTAAACCACTTGGTGTCCCATGTGGTTAGGGAATCATATCGGATGAAAATAAGCCCACTTATTTATAATTCATTACTTACATAAAGAAGCGTCCAAATTTATGTAAGTAATGGATTATAAACTTATGGTTCGGTGGTTTATAATTTCTTTACTTGAATAAAGAGGCGTCCCAATCCATTCAAATAAGGAGATTATAAATCATCCTACTTAAGATTTTCCGACACAAAACTCGCTTTCTGAGACAGATAATAAGATAACCAAGTCATCAAATGTCTAAAGCTAAGTAATAATATTATTTAACTCAAATCTCATGTCTCATCAAACAAGAACTGTCACAAGATCAAGTTAAATAATTAGTTATTACTGAGCTCCATATTTTTAATGACTCGATTGAATTATGGGGTTTCTTTATTATTACTAAAGTTATATCATCCAACAACGTGGATCTAAACAAACAACTAACAAGAAGCATATGCGCACGAATTGTGTGTAAGGCAATCGTAGTGGAGAGTCTTAACGGATAAAGCAATTATAGTCTAGGCTCTTAAATGCAACCTAGTTCTCTATAAACAATGCTCTGATACCAATCTGTAACACCCCTAAAATATCGCAGCAGAAGACTGTGTCACTAGGGTGCTACTTCATAATACAAAGTACAAGTTATAGAAAACGACCTCTAAATGAGACGTTTTGAAAAGTTACCATTCGATTAATGAAATCAAAGTTACAAACAATGAGGTCCTAAAGTATAATATATAAATGTTTACAAAATGTATCGAATGGTAAATGATAAAAGCATAAGTCTTCAAAATATGTCGTGCGACTCTAAGTTCCATGCAACAGCTATCGTCCTATGTCCTGAGATAAACATGCTAAAGTGTCAACACAATGGTTGGTGAGTTCATAGAGTTTGTTTTGAATAAGTTGAAAAGCCTTTAAAGAATGTTCACACAGCAAAGGCATTGTAAATCCAATCAGTTCCAAGTTCCGCCCATACAAAACTTGCAACCTGTGTGTTTACAACCCACTGATAAAATATAATACATTTTATAGTCAAGCACACATACAGTCAAAATAGTTCACATTATTGCACTTAGTGTTGCTCCGTCTATATTGGGAGACTTATCAAGTTTACGAGGGGACTGCTCCGTGTATGTTGGGAGACTTATCATCGACTTATCAAGTATAATGCAATCAAGTATAATGCCATCATGTATAATGCAATCAAGTATAATGTTTTGAGTATTCGTAAAAGTAAAAACAAGTAGTTGAGCATGTATCTCCCCCAAAGAGTTTGTAAACCAAGTATTAAAAGAGTAGGGGCTATGACTCACCTTAATAAACTGATAGCAGTGGTAATAATGTACTGGCAGTGGGAATACGTTTCCACTGCTAGTGTTAATCCGAGCAGTGTAAACCACAACTATCCGTGGTAACAGATTATTCCCAACAATCCTCCCCTAAACTTATGATTTCTCTGCAAATCAATAAGTTTCTTCAATAAGCGTTATCTTCAAGGATTTGGGGAATTCAACCAAACACTTCACTTCTTTCTTAACTTCTGAATAGCTCTTGAACATTGATCTTGAAGCCTATGTAATAATGCTCTGACCTTCTCATTGTCTTCATGAACTCTTATTGTTGTACATAACATCACAGTGAGAGCTCCAGCTCTGAGTGGAAATTCTTTCTCAGCAAGCATGAAAACATCTTCTCCATTTGCTGTAGAGACATGATAAACCTCGCATGAATCATAGTAAAACCATTTAGTACCAAAACATGTGCATGAGAATTTCCAAAAATCATCATTAACATCAGGTTCATAGAGCCTTCTAAGATTAACCCACAACTGCATATCCTTTGTATGTTTGAGATCTTGAGCATTAAACCTTTCTTGAACTAACCTCCATAGTGTATCAAGATCATCTCTGTCAAAAGCTTTTATAAGATCTTCAAATTGAATGAATGATGAAGTTTCACCACCTAGCATTGATCATGACTAGGCATTGAGTGATTTACATATACCCACCAATATATGATTGTTGAGTGAATTCTTAAAATCATTCGTGAGGTGTTTTAGTTGTGCTATCTAAAGTTATTTGGTTCATTTTAAAGTTTTCACATACTAAAAGCAAATTAATAATTATTTCTTTTGAGATGATTGTTAAAATTTTTAGAACCACGGTATCAAGACCATTGAAATCGATTTTGGCAAATGTTAGACCTACTCGAGGGCGAGTAGAACTTGGGGGAATTTGATAACGCTCAAAATGAACATGTTTTTAGTAGCGTTATTGTTGGTTTTGTGTATGATAATCGGCTATATTTACTCATAATTGTTGCAAAAGTGCAAAAGATGCATATTGTGTATGTGAATGTAGCCAGGTATCACAAAAGATGAAGAAATGAAGTTTTCATGCACATTTGGAGAATTCCCGAGGAAGGAAGTCGAGTAAGGAAGCTCTTGGAGTCAATGATTAGGAAGCGAAATGATTTCTAAGTATCTACAGCAAGTAAAGATCAAGTTTCGTCTTGGAAATCATCAGCGAAAACAAAGAAAAAGGCGCAAATCAAGAAAAGTCAACAAAAGTCAAAACTGGGGGTACAAGAGGCCCCCAACCGTTTGGTTGGAACCCGCAACCGATCCGGTTGGGCGAGTGAACAAGGCGCAACCGTTCCGGTTCCATTGCAACCGATCCGGTTGCTAAAGCTGGAGTTACAACTTTAGCTATTTAATGTTGCCTTAACTCCCCATAATCATTGGAGGCCGATCATTTCCTGTTATTTACTTGTAGAGAACGTTTTTAAACAGATAGTTATGGTTCTCTAGCTATATAATGAACCTAGACTTAGTAGTCTAGGTGTGACACAACCCAAAGTGTAATAGTTTACACCAAAGCTATTACCAACCATTTTATTCATCCCAAAGGTTTGGTTACTGCTGTAAAACGTCCAAGAGGTTGGAGAGACTAACTCTCATCCATTATTTGATCATTCAGAGTTATACGGTTAAGCTACGCGATTGGAGGCGTGTGGTTGCTATAATCCACAAATTCTAGTTCTTGTAATCCAAAAGTTTAGGTATTCTATGGAACTTGTTATGGATTTCTATTCTCTTGAGTTATTTGAATTACTTTGTTATTACTTGTGTTTTGTTATAATTGTCATGGAGTAGTTCTTGATTATACTTGTGTGTAAGGATATAGAAAATCATACTAGTGTTCTCATATGTGATGCTTGTATATGATCTTGTTTAAATAAGTTTGTTGAAAAACTACTAGTCTTGTTTGATTTGTCGGTAAAACATGTTTTAAGAAAAAGGACCGAAAGGATTTCTCTTGTGTTTTATTCCAAAAAGTTAAGTGACAAACTAGTATGGGGATATGGTGATTGACATCCACCATGTTTACTTATTGAAACAAGACTAGAAACATTTTCATCACGAAAGGTCGAAAGATTCGTAGGAACGAGTTTAATAAGAACATTTTACAAACAAATGGTTAAACAAACATAAACCATGGGTTGGACCGAAAGGATTAATAATCATTAGTATAAGGACCGAAAGGATTACCTATATGTTATTGTTCTTAAAATGATTTTACAAACATAAACCATGGGTTGGAAATTATTTGCTTATGATTTGTACATCACATCAAGAGTTTACACCAACGCTTCATTAACACTTACTATGATTGCCTATAGACTACACACAAGTATATGTTTATTAATATTGATTTTCATTAAAACCATAATTTTTGGAGAGAGCCTAGACAAAGCTTTCTTGTTACCAATCTTTTAAAACAATTTCCAAAGCGAAATCTCTTGGGATGATCTTGACTTACCCACCTTTGCTATCGCGAATGAGTATACTTGCTCGTATGTGTTTATAGTAATAGCCGAATAATTCGTGTTTATAAATTTTTAAAACTTGCACACGGAAAGCACATCATTAGAATTAGAGCGAGAACTTTCCTGAAATTTGCTCCAAAAAGAAAGAAGGCCCAAGTAAAAGAGACGTGCCTTCATGTAAGCATCCATGAGCAAACTTCAATCCCTGAAATCACACTACCGACAAGCATAATTCTAAAAAGAAAAAATGAAATATAAAAGCAAACCTAACTCACTTTCGTAGGAATCACGGTTGCATTTAGCATATGCAACAAGCCTTTTAAACCACTTGGTGTCCCATGTGGTTAGGGAATCATATCGGATGAAAATAAGCCCACTTATTTATAATTCATTACTTACATAAAGAAGCGTCCAAATTTATGTAAGTAATGGATTATAAACTTATGGTTCGGTGGTTTATAATTTCTTTACTTGAATAAAGAGGCGTCCCAATCCATTCAAATAAGGAGATTATAAATCATCCTACTTAAGATTTTCCGACACAAAACTCGCTTTCTGAGACAGATAATAAATAACCAAGTCATCAAATGTCTAAAGATAAGTAATAATATTATTTAACTCAAATCTCATGTCTCATCAAACAAGAACTGTCACAAGATCAAGTTAAATAATTAGTTATTACTGAGCTCCATATTTTTAATGACTCGATTGAATTATGGGGTTTCCTTATTATTACTAAAGTCATATCATCCAACAACGGGGATCTAAACAAACAACTAACAAGAAGCATATGCGCACGAATTGTGTGTAAGGCAATCATAGTGGAGAGTCTTAACGGATAAAGCAAATATAGTCTAGGCTCTTAAATGCAACCTAGTTCTTTATAAAAAATGCTCTGATACCAATTTGTAACACCCCCAAAATATCGCAGCGGAAGACTGTGTCGCTAGGGTGCTACTTTATAATACAAAGTACAAGTTATAGAAAACGACTTCTAAATGAGACGTTTTGAAAAGTTACCATTCGATTAATGAAATCAGAGTTACAAACAATGAGGTCCCAAAGTATAATATATAAATGTTTAAAAAATGTATCGAATGGTAAATGTTAAAAGCGTAAGTCTTCAAAATATGTCGTGCGACTCTAAGTTCCATGCAACAGCTATCGTCCTATGTCTTGAGATAAACATGCTAAAGTGTCAACACAATGGTTGGTGAGTTCATAGAATTTGTTTTGAATAAGTTGAAAAGCCTTTAAAGAATGTTCACATAGCAAAGGCATTGTAAATCCACTCAGTTCCAAGTTCCGCCCATAAAAAACTTGCAACCTGTGTGTTTACAACCCACTGATAAAATATAATACATTTTATAGTCAAGCACACATACAGTCAAAATAGTTCACATTATTGCACTTAGTGTTGCTCCGTCTATATTGGGAGACTTATCAAGTTTACGAGGGGACTGCTCCGTGTATGTTGGGAGACTTATCATCGACTTATCAAGTATAATGCAATCAAGTATAATGCCATCATGTATAATGCAATCAAGTATAATGTTTTGAGTATTCGTAAAAGTAAAAACAAGTAGTTGAGCATGTATCTCCCCCAAAGAGTTTGTAAACCAAGTATTAAAAGAGTAGGGGCTATGACTCACCTTAATAAACTGATAGCAGTGGTAATAATGTACTGGCAGTGGGAATACGTTTCCACTGCTAGTGTTAATCCGAGCAGTGTAAACCACAACTATCCGTGGTAACAGATTATTCCCAACAATCCTCCCCTAAACTTATGATTTCTCTGCAAATCAATAAGTTTCTTCAATAAGCGTTATCTTCAAGGATTTGGGGAATTCAACCAAACACTTCACTTCTTTCTTAACTTCTGAATAGCTCTTGAACATTGATCTTGAAGCCTATGTAATAATGCTCTGACCTTCTCATTGTCTTCATGAACTCTTATTGTTGTACATAACATCACAGTGAGAGCTCCAGCTCTGAGTGGAAATTCTTTCTCAGCAAGCATGAAAACATCTTCTCCATTTGCTGTAGAGACATGATAAACCTCGCATGAATCATAGTAAAACCATTTAGTACCAAAACATGTGCATGAGAATTTCCAAAAATCATCATTAACATCAGGTTCATAGAGCCTTCTAAGATTAACCCACAACTGCATATCCTTTGTATGTTTGAGATCTTGAGCATTAAACCTTTCTTGAACTAACCTCCATAGTGTATCAAGATCATCTCTGTCAAAAGCTTTTATAAGATCTTCAAATTGAATGAATGATGAAGTTTCACCACCTAGCATTGATCATGACTAGGCATTGAGTGATTTACATATACCCACCAATATATGATTGTTGAGTGAATTCTTAAAATCATTCGTGAGGTGTTTTAGTTGTGCTATCTAAAGTTATTTGGTTCATTTTAAAGTTTTCACATACTAAAAGCAAATTAATAATTATTTCTTTTGAGATGATTGTTAAAATTTTTAGAACCACGGTATCAAGACCATTGAAATCGATTTTGGCAAATGTTAGACCTACTCGAGGGCGAGTAGAACTTGGGGGAATTTGATAACGCTCAAAATGAACATGTTTTTAGTAGCGTTATTGTTGGTTTTGTGTATGATAATCGGCTATATTTACTCATAATTGTTGCAAAAGTGCAAAAGATGCATATTGTGTATGTGAATGTAGCCAGGTATCACAAAAGATGAAGAAATGAAGTTTTCATGCACATTTGGAGAATTCCCGAGGAAGGAAGTCGAGTAAGGAAGCTCTTGGAGTCAATGATTAGGAAGCGAAATGATTTCTAAGTATCTACAGCAAGTAAAGATCAAGTTTCGTCTTGGAAATCATCAGCGAAAACAAAGAAAAAGGCGCAAATCAAGAAAAGTCAACAAAAGTCAAAACTGGGGGTACAAGAGGCCCCCAACCGTTTGGTTGGAACCCGCAACCGATCCGGTTGGGCGAGTGAACAAGGCGCAACCGTTCCGGTTCCATTGCAACCGATCCGGTTGCTAAAGCTGGAGTTACAACTTTAGCTATTTAATGTTGCCTTAACTCCCCATAATCATTGGAGGCCGATCATTTCCTGTTATTTACTTGTAGAGAACGTTTTTAAACAGATAGTTATGGTTCTCTAGCTATATAATGAACCTAGACTTAGTAGTCTAGGTGTGACACAACCCAAAGTGTAATAGTTTACACCAAAGCTATTACCAACCATTTTATTCATCCCAAAGGTTTGGTTACTGCTGTAAAACGTCCAAGAGGTTGGAGAGACTAACTCTCATCCATTATTTGATCATTCAGAGTTATACGGTTAAGCTACGCGATTGGAGGCGTGTGGTTGCTATAATCCACAAATTCTAGTTCTTGTAATCCAAAAGTTTAGGTATTCTATGGAACTTGTTATGGATTTCTATTCTCTTGAGTTATTTGAATTACTTTGTTATTACTTGTGTTTTGTTATAATTGTCATGGAGTAGTTCTTGATTATACTTGTGTGTAAGGATATAGAAAATCATACTAGTGTTCTCATATGTGATGCTTGTATATGATCTTGTTTAAATAAGTTTGTTGAAAAACTACTAGTCTTGTTTGATTTGTCGGTAAAACATGTTTTAAGAAAAAGGACCGAAAGGATTTCTCTTGTGTTTTATTCCAAAAAGTTAAGTGACAAACTAGTATGGGGATATGGTGATTGACATCCACCATGTTTACTTATTGAAACAAGACTAGAAACATTTTCATCACGAAAGGTCGAAAGATTCGTAGGAACGAGTTTAATAAGAACATTTTACAAACAAATGGTTAAACAAACATAAACCATGGGTTGGACCGAAAGGATTAATAATCATTAGTATAAGGACCGAAAGGATTACCTATATGTTATTGTTCTTAAAATGATTTTACAAACATAAACCATGGGTTGGAAATTATTTGCTTATGATTTGTACATCACATCAAGAGTTTACACCAACGCTTCATTAACACTTACTATGATTGCCTATAGACTACACACAAGTATATGTTTATTAATATTGATTTTCATTAAAACCATAATTTTTGGAGAGAGCCTAGACAAAGCTTTCTTGTTACCAATCTTTTAAAACAATTTCCAAAGCGAAATCTCTTGGGATGATCTTGACTTACCCACCTTTGCTATCGCGAATGAGTATACTTGCTCGTATGTGTTTATAGTAATAGCCGAATAATTCGTGTTTATAAATTTTTAAAACTTGCACACGGAAAGCACATCATTAGAATTAGAGCGAGAACTTTCCTGAAATTTGCTCCAAAAAGAAAGAAGGCCCAAGTAAAAGAGACGTGCCTTCATGTAAGCATCCATGAGCAAACTTCAATCCCTGAAATCACACTACCGACAAGCATAATTCTAAAAAGAAAAAATGAAATATAAAAGCAAACCTAACTCACTTTCGTAGGAATCACGGTTGCATTTAGCATATGCAACAAGCCTTTTAAACCACTTGGTGTCCCATGTGGTTAGGGAATCATATCGGATGAAAATAAGCCCACTTATTTATAATTCATTACTTACATAAAGAAGCGTCCAAATTTATGTAAGTAATGGATTATAAACTTATGGTTCGGTGGTTTATAATTTCTTTACTTGAATAAAGAGGCGTCCCAATCCATTCAAATAAGGAGATTATAAATCATCCTACTTAAGATTTTCCGACACAAAACTCGCTTTCTGAGACAGATAATAAAATAACCAAGTCATCAAATGTCTAAAGATAAGTAATAATATTATTTAACTCAAATCTCATGTCTCATCAAACAAGAACTGTCACAAGATCAAGTTAAATAATTAGTTATTACTGAGCTCCATATTTTTAATGACTCGATTGAATTATGGGGTTTCCTTATTATTACTAAAGTCATATCATCCAACAACGGGGATCTAAACAAACAACTAACAAGAAGCATATGCGCACGAATTGTGTGTAAGGCAATCATAGTGGAGAGTCTTAACGGATAAAGCAAATATAGTCTAGGCTCTTAAATGCAACCTAGTTCTTTATAAAAAATGCTCTGATACCAATTTGTAACACCCCCAAAATATCGCAGCGGAAGACTGTGTCGCTAGGGTGCTACTTTATAATACAAAGTACAAGTTATAGAAAACGACTTCTAAATGAGACGTTTTGAAAAGTTACCATTCGATTAATGAAATCAGAGTTACAAACAATGAGGTCCCAAAGTATAATATATAAATGTTTAAAAAATGTATCGAATGGTAAATGTTAAAAGCGTAAGTCTTCAAAATATGTCGTGCGACTCTAAGTTCCATGCAACAGCTATCGTCCTATGTCTTGAGATAAACATGCTAAAGTGTCAACACAATGGTTGGTGAGTTCATAGAATTTGTTTTGAATAAGTTGAAAAGCCTTTAAAGAATGTTCACATAGCAAAGGCATTGTAAATCCACTCAGTTCCAAGTTCCGCCCATAAAAAACTTGCAACCTGTGTGTTTACAACCCACTGCTAAAATATAATACATTTTATAGTCAAGCACACATACAGTCGTAATAGTTCACATTATTGCACTTAGTGTTGCTCCGTCTATATTGGGAGACTTATTAAGTTTACGAGGGGAATGCTCCGTGTATGTTGGGAGACTTATCTTCCTAACGAGGGGACTGCTCCGTGTATGTTGGGAGACTTATCATCGACTTATCAAGTTTACGAGGGGACTGCTCCTTGTATGTTGGGAGACTTATCATCGACTTATCAAGTATAACGCAATCAAGTATAATGCAATCATGTATAATGCAATCAAGTATAATGTTTTGAGTATTCGTAAAAGTAAAAGCAAGTAGTTGAGCATGTATCTCCCCCAAAGAGTTTGTAAACCAAGTATTAAAAGAGTATGGGCTATGACTCACCTTAATAATTGTGATATCCAATGTATAACGAATCGATGGATAAGCCGAGAAACCTTTACGCGCAACCTTGAATATGTGTTTTTTCTTAGGTTCTAAAACAACGAAGTAAGAGTATAAACATGCCTTATATAGTTATTACATCAATTATGCTTGGATACTTAACATTTGTGAAGTCGTATAAGTGTTTACGTTTCTTATATTTAAGTTTTCCCCAATCTACCCGTTACTTCTAAACCGTAAATGATCATGACTCGGTTTTTATGTCCTCGGAAAGGTAATTGAATGTAGTAAACAAATCAGTGGGCCCTACAGCCCAAGAAATTATTTAACTAATGTGAAATTACTAATTTACCGTTGGATGTACTAGTTATTTCAATCAGCAACAAACTGTCTCACAGTTTTGGTCATTGGTCGAGTTCTACAACTCCGATTAACGCACGGCCAGCTGCCATGCTCAAGTTAGGGTGTTAGCTACAACTTTTATTCTTTGACCAACAGTTGGTTATATGCAAGTTTTATGAGCTTTACTCGTTTGAAATCTGTTACTCAGATTTGAACACGTTTAGCCGTTTTGGTTCTAGTTTATTCATCGGGATGAGTTACGGCACGAGCCACCCGGAAAAATGACCACAAGACATAGATCTATAATCCTATGTTATTACCTAATTTTTTCAGGCCACGAATTTTACCCAGTAGTTACGTTTACAGCCCCTGTTCAGTTTCTGTTTTGCAATATAAGTCCTTACGATGTTTCTAGTGTTTTAGTCCGATTATCCAAGCGTAATCAAGTATAATAAGCATATAGAACATATTAAATACATGAAATACTAGTATTCACAGTAATCAAATGACAACATAAGAGTTTGCTTACAATCATTGTGATGAAACAAATCAAGAACCAAGAACTAGGACACTAAAACCTAAACCCTTTCAACATGAACCCGAGCTTCCAAATCCTTAACACATCATGCTAACCCTTGGTATAACCCTTGTGAAAGCTCTATGAATTCAGACCTAGCATCCTTGTGTATCTCCTAATTCAACCATGGATTCACCAAATAAACACTAGTTTCATGTAGAGAATAACTAAGCCTTGAACTTTGGTATGTAATTCGTAACTTGAAGATCAAAGGATCATGGTATTGTGAATTAAGGGTGGCTCATTTATGGGAGATCAAGGGGGAATGAAATGAATGTGTTCTAGTCATTGAATGTGTTTATATAGCAAGGATGAGGAGGTGCAAAAGTTGGATTCTAAGACTTAAGTCTTAAGTCTTAAACTTAAGACTTAAGTAACTTAGCATATGCTTGTATCTTCCTAGGTAAGCTTCTATCTATACTTAGTCATCAATATAAAATGCCCCATGTGGCTTAAATTTCGTTCAAGGCCTATCTAGGATGACTAGATATGGGTTGCTTGGTATTATCTTGTTTACGGAGTGAGTTTTGGACCCCGTTAATCGCTAACTGTAAGTCGTAAAGTCACGAAACTTAAACCGGGTATCTTAAAAATACTAAACTTATAAAAATGCTAAAACTTATTAATATAACCTATCTTAGCATATTAAATAATTGATAAGTTTGACGGAGCACGTAAACGTTGTTAAAACCTAGAATGTTAAGATATTTAAGAAGAGAATTTTAATTTGACTTCTCTTAGCGAGATATTTTGTAGATATTTAACTAGGTATCGTTTAAATAATATCTAGTTGATGACTAGGTATATGACTTGGCAAGGTAAATTAAAATGTATTAGTCGAAAGGTAGTGCGGGTATCGGGAGTGAATAGTAAATTCCCGAGATGAATAGTAAAAACCAGAAAATGCGAATTGTTACACAAAATACAGAAAAATCAAATTCTATAAATAGATTTACAACTGCGATGGCGTCACCTTTTGCATGGGACGCCGTTAGCTCGCCGTCATTAGGGTTTCGTCTGGGCCAAGTCATCGATGGGACGGCGTCACCTTAGAGTTGTGATGCCGTCGGTCTTCAGTTGGGACGTCGTCTTGATTCTAGATCTGGGCCGTCTGAGATGAAAAATGTGAGTTATGCCCTCCTTATTTAAAGCGTGAAGCCGTCAGGTTATGTGACCAGAATTTTCACTGAGCCGTCGCGTGCATGTTTTGATCAAATCTTCATAGAGGGACGGCGTCGCCCATTGGTTGGGATGCCGTCAGGTACTATTGATCAGTCTTGAGTGACTTCGATCTTGAGTTTGCCATTTTCTTCATGTATTTGCTCCTTTTCGTCTAAATGTGCTTCATTCCAGCATTCGGCTTCTAAAAGACCTAAAAGTAAAAAGGAACGAAATTAAGCAGTAAAAGATATAAAATTGGTCAATTTAGGGTTTAAATGACCCCCTAAAAGTGTACATTTTAAATCCTTATTAGTCATCCGTCAAAGGAAAAGGTTTCAAAGAATTCACAAAGTTTGCTAGATGGCTGAGAAGCATAGCATAAGGAAGCACCATTTTCTCCGTTCTAAAGACACTTGTCATCCTCTTTACCATGTAATATGCTAGGTTGAAGGGAGTTTCATTGATAAGACAATAAATCATGTAGACAAGACAAGCATTCGGATGCTCCTTATTCCCGACCTAGTAAAGAACATTTTATCTAAGGATTTGTTCCCATTTTTTATAAAGTGGAAACATCTCAAAAAGTTCCATTTGGAATGGGTCTCAATGGGTGACTTTGGAATTTCGAGTGACACGAGTTTGTGAGGTTCTTTGAATGAAGACGTCATCCCTCACCGTGGTGGGTCCATGAAGAGGAGTGAGATAGACATGGTGATCATCAACCATATCATTGAGTTTGGCAAGTGACCAATCATTTGAGTACATACATACACCTTGGCATAGGATGCAAAGTATTCGTGCAAGCTCGACAAGAGTTAGGGTGAAGTTTTGATTGTTGATGACAAAAGCGATAGAGATGGTTCCATTATCATTTCTAATGATGCAGAAACTCTTGTAGAACTCAAGGACAAACACGGGAAAAATTTGTTCATTGATATAGAGTAGGACAAACATGAGGGATATCGGTATCATCGATGAAAGATTGATCAACAACAAGTCCTTCATGGAAGAATCGTTTTTGAAGCATTTTGAATGTTTTTTGGTCCTTGGGCGTAAGACCATCTTTACGGTGGTGCTTTGGAATGTAGTGGGTGGTGTCTTGATAGTCTTGTTGAGTTGAGCTAGGCATGTTTGATCCTAAACAATGAGACCACAATGTGGTGTTAATTTTGGGAAGAGTTCTTTTGAGGTCTATCATAATTTTGCTCAAAACATCCTTCTTTTTTATTTCATTATTGTGAAGTCCCAAACCTTGGATCTAGAACACTTAGCTTGCAAACGTGTTAGTTGCCTTGGATGGTTCCAAAACAACAGTGAGAAACTTTGTTGTAAATGCACACAAGTATGTGGAATCTATTTGAATGCACTTAGAAGATTATTGTAAGAACAAACACAGATGTAACACCAAACGCTTCAATATTATTAATCAATAAAATGAGTACTCTCCTAGTACTAGGGTTTACAACCTTGAAGCTCTACTTTAGACGGCTAGAGTGTATGTATGTGTTTAACCTAGCTAGGATCTCTTTTTATACACCAAGGAGATCCCTTACAGAGATAACTATGCATTAAGTATATCATATCTTCTATTGGAATAGAAGATATGCTGTTACAACTCTTACACGACATTCCTAACTTAGATCAGTACAAACTCTAACACTATCAGTACTAATATTTGTACTATCAGTACTAACTAGTTAATACTTATCAAATTACACTATCAGTACTAACTCCACTGAAATAAGTATTAACTCCCAAAAGCATATTTCCCAACAATCCTCCCCTAAACTTGTGATTGGGTTTCAGAATCACAAGTTTCTTCAATCTTTGAGGATTCTTCCAAACTCACTTCTTGCTAGGTCTTCCTGCCTGGTCATAGATCATTAGCAGCAACTCTTTAGCCATTTCAACTGCATTACCCATCCTTAGCGCTGCTGTTAGCATTTCCAGAAGAGTTCCTAATGCAAGTGGGTAAGTTCTTTCAACCAGCATGTAAATATCTTTCCCATTGCATGTAGTAACCAAGTGCAGTCCATAAGAATCAATCAAGGTTCAAGTTGGTACTTCTTCTCCAGATTGATACTTCCATTGTTCTCCTGATGGATCTGGTTCAAAGATATTCTGTAGTTCATTAAGTAATTCCAGATCCTTGTCATTGTCTGGATCTCTATTCTTGAACTTGTTCTTGACTAACTCCCAGAGCTTAAGCAAATCATCCATGTCAATAGATGCAAACAAATCTACCAGATACATGTAAGCACTTGTCCTTCCACCTGCTCTGTGAATCCTCTAATGCCTCTTTCCATCTTCAGTATAGATATCCTAGTTGATGATGGGATATCTAGTATTGATGGGCACTGAATACAATGCATCTTCTGGAGCTTCAATTAAGATCATCTGATTAAGCTCTTCTTCTATGAGTCCAACTTCATATACAGATGCTTTCAGTATTTTGGGTGTAGTTGAGGAACCTCCTTCTTCAGATGGTCTTTTGTAACTGGCAATAGGATCAATGGACTGTGACCCTTTAGAGAAATCATCATCTGACATAGGTCTAAAGTTGAGTATGCTACTTTGAGTTCTGTCAGCAAGTCTTTGAAGAGTATCCCAAGGCGGTTGATTAAGCTGCTTCAGTGTTCTCTTATCTTCACCTTGATACTTGATGTATTTACAGAGATACATCTTTTGCTAACTTTTGTTTGGAGGTTTTGAGGCCTTTTCAATTGCCCTTTGCTGCCTGAA
Source organism: Chrysanthemum seticuspe (assembly GCA_019973895.1). NCBI lineage: Eukaryota > Viridiplantae > Streptophyta > Magnoliopsida > Asterales > Asteraceae > Chrysanthemum > Chrysanthemum seticuspe. The sequence goes on from BPTQ01000001.1 coordinate 292,892,791, forward strand.
TTGGCTCTGTCTTCTAGCCAATATTTAACTAAACAACTGAGCTGCTTCATTAATACTCTTTCCCTGACCTTGTTGCAGCTTCTGTTGTACTTCATGAGTTGCTTCTACTTTGGCTCTCATTTCATCCCATGTTTGCCAATCTTCTTCAATTTTAGCCATCTTTTTCTTTTCTTTTTCTGTAGCTTCTTTATGCAATTCTTCTTCCTCCCAGTCTGTTGAAATATTTCTTGCTTCTTCTTCATTTAGCCTTTCCATCTCAGCCCTAGAAAGCTTTTTCTTCTTTGGTTCTTCTTCCAGTATGCCCTTGCCTTTGTCTTTTGGATCAATCTTTGGAGCTGAGAAGGTTGGTGATGGTGGAACACCTCTTTCTTTAGGCTTAGTTGCTGCTGACTTGATCTTCTTTCTTAAGTACACAATAGGAGGCTTAGTAGTCTTAGTCTTCTTAAGGCTCTCAAAACCCAGAACAACATGTTTTTCTCTTTCTTCATCATCACTGTCTTCTTGAGCAATAGCAGTAATAGTGGTAGCCTCTGTAGTTGTTTCTTGTAGTAAACCAGCAGCTACTTGGACAATTGGGCTTAGTACTGATTGCAGAACAACAGAAGTATTAACCATAGTACTATCAATACTAACTATAACACTAACAGTACTAACTGGGATAGTACTGATAGTGCATGTTGGAGTACTATGTACTTCTTCAGCATTGATGTTGGCCTAAACGTCTTCTTCTTCATGAATAAAAGGGATCTAAAAAGCTGAACCACCTTGCCATTGACCAAATTCTATTCTTCCTTGAATGTTAGAACTCCTCCCCTGTTTGGAAGAATTCTCTGTAGATGTGCTAGACTCTGAACGTGGCCTTTCTTTTGAGAGATGTGGTGACTGGAGATGCTTCTACTATTGGCTTGGAAAGAAGTTTTACTTGATGCTCTAGCCTTTTCATCTTGAGGAGCATCCTAGTATGAACTTTTGCAGCAGCTTTCTTATGTTCATCCAAAGCAATCTCTAAGGTGTTCACCTTTCTGCATAAGAACCTGTACAATTCCATCATATCCTGAAGTGATAAGCTGCCCTCACCACTTCCAGCTATGTGACCTGCTGAGAGAGGTGGGTCATTAGGCAATTGAGATGCACTCCCAGGCCTAGCCTGAGCAGATATACCACCCTCCTTTTTTATCCTTTGCCTGGGTCCACCCTGTGAGGAGTGCTCACTAGGTGTTGGCATGGATTGGGTCTTATTGATGTTACCACTTTCCTCACTAGCTTCTAAGCCTGGTTGAGTAGTGGCTGCCCTCACCACTCTATCCCCTCCATCACCTGGGATAGGCTCATCTTGTACAATTTTAGGAGGAGAATGGGTCTGAGCATTCCCACTATCCTGTCTGGAATGCCTACTGGTTCATGAAGTTTGTTGATGTGGAGTGTGTTCAAGATCGGTGGGTGTATGTTTGGAGCCACCTGTGGTTGATGGTCCTTCACCCTTTGCAATAAGCATGGTTGGAAATAATGGCACTACAACCCTAATGTATCCTACCACAGCCCTTAACATATTTGAAAACACTTTGGCTGTGAGTATTTTTTATGGATAAATATTCTTGGGAGGCTGCAAGTTTTGTCTCTAAAGATCCAAAAACATTTGTATAAACCTGGGATACATCATAAACTTGTTTTTGCTAACAGCACTTTAAAGCCTACCCTCAAATATATAATTTGAAAAATTGAACACCTTGCCTGTTGCAAGGCAAATCAAGGCTGTGGCTGTGCTTGTGGGAAAAGCATCCAAGCCAGTCCTTTTGTGACTCAAGCAGTGTAAGAGGGTATGAATGAGAAACCTCCATTGTGGGGAAAACTAAATTTTGTGAAAATTGATAGTATTGTCATGTCTATAACCCATCAATGTGAGTTGTTCAATTATGTCAGTGACTAGCAAATTGATAATACCTTCAGCATCTCTAAGATGAAGATGTTCTCTTAGAGAGGCCTCAATAATAACAATTTGGGTGCCATCCACTGTGCCAATTAACTGTTGTACCCCGTCCTCAGTTGTTGAAGCAATTGCAGTTTGCCAAAACTTTCTGACAGAGGTACAGAAGATAGTAGGGTTTAAAAGTAAATCAAACCTGATGCTGCTTCTATTGAGGAAAGCTACTATCTCTTTAAATTCATCATGACCTTCTGGCAATTCCAAGCACGCCACCATGTTGTGCTTGTCGACAAAATCAATAGGAGCCATGAATGAGAAAAGTAAGGGTTAGTTATGTGGGATTTAATCGCAAAAGTCTTTAGAGAATTGTGGTTGAAGCAATTGGAAAGTTATGCAATACATAGAGAGTTGGAAAATTTTAGCTGAACCGCCTTATTAATAATTATGGTAATAAGTGAAGAGAAACCAATTAGGAAACCCTTTTATAAGGAAACAGACGGTAATAACTCTACATGCAAAAGTAATCATTGCATGACAGACTTTTGGAATAAGTACTAACGGCTAGTTCATCAGTAGTAACTATGCTTATCAGTACTAACTTATAACCATCAGTATTAACTTTTACCCATCAGTATTATCTTATATTTTGGAAATTATAATACTGAAACTCCAATTTTGAAGGGATTAAGTGTGATGACAGACACTTAATCAAGGTCGGCCTCATTTGGCTCTGGTTTGGTGAAAACTAATGGTTTCAGTGCATAGCATTGCCTGTGATGGATAGTCCCATTAAAAGAGCCTTCCTGACAGGGTTTCCAGCTCGTGGATTCACGGTTGCTCACTGTTCTCTAAGCTAGATGCCCTTAGGCTAGTCACACTATCTGTAAACATATAGAATGGCAAAGAGTGGGTTAGTGCAGAATGATCTGACCAACTAAAACCATCAATTCATGTTCATTTTAATCACAAGATGCCACATAATTCTTTGGCATCACATATTCCATTGTTACAGCAAGTTCCATCATGTGGTGACTTTAGAATGAGCATAAGATAGAGAACCACATGTGCTGTAACACCTAGTCACCAAACCATATCCATACTGCTTGTGTTATGCCTGAAAAGTTAGTCTAAAACCAAGAAAACACAATCCAAGAGATTTTCTGGACAATCCGTATTAACTTTACACAATCAGTATTAACTCGACAATAATCAGTACTAACCATCAGTTTACAAAACTTTACAAAATGGAGAGAGATAAGACATATTATGGATGAAGAATTCCAAAGCTTGTGACCAAGTATTGAAACCTTCCCAAGTCAAAAGCTTTTGTTAAAAGATCTGCAACATTAAATTGAGTATCAATCCTTTCAACCTGAATAGGTTTCTTTTCATTACAGTCTCTTATAAAGTGATGTCTTATCTCAATATGTTTAGTTTTAGAATGAAAAACTGGATTTTTTATAATACATATAGTACTGTTGTTATCAACATAAATGACAGTGCCCATGAAATTATACCCATAATCAAGCATCTGATTCTGAATCCAGAGAATTTGACCACAGCAACTTGCAACAGCTACATACTCAGCCTCAGTTGTAGAGTATTCCACAATACTCTTCTTCTTACACTGCCATGAAATCAACCTATCATCAAGAAACTGACATCCTCCAATGGTTGACTTCCTATCAAGACTTGCCCCAGCATAATCACTGTCAGAGTAAGCTACTAGTTCAAAGGGAGAGTCCTTAGGATACCAAATGCCTAGTTGAGCATGGCCTTTCAGATATCTAAAGACTTTTTTAACTACATGCAAGTGAGAAAGCTTTGGAGAGACTTGAAATCTTGCACATGCTCACAGTGCCAACATAATATCTGGTCTGGAGGCAATCAAATACATCAATGATCCAATCATGGACCTGTAAAGATGCTGATCAACTTCTTCACCATCAGCATCTAGAAGTAGTGGCTTATTGTGCTCCATAGGAGTACTTGCAATCTTTGTGTTGTCATAGCAAAACTTCACCAAAATCTTCTTGACATATTTATCTTGACTAATAAATATACCATCTGTATTTTGCTTAACCTGTAGCCCAAGAAAGAAGGTGAGTTCTCCTGTAGAACTCATCTGAAACCTGTCATGCATCAATTTCTCAAACTCTCTGCATAAATCCTACTTGGTTGAACCAAAAATAATATCATCAAAATATATCTGAACTAGAAGGATATCAGTCTTCACATTCTTGATGAATAGATTATGATCAATCTTCCCTCTTCTGAAGCCATTGCCCAAAAGATACTTGGCTAAAGTTTCATACCAAGCTCTTGGGGCCTGATGCAGACCATAGAGTGCCTTCTGAACCTTGTAGACTTTGTCTGGAAAGGTTGGATCTTTAAAGCCAGGAGGTTGACAGACATATATCTCCTCCTCAATCTTTCCAAAGAGGAAAGCACTCTTCACATCCATCTGGTATACTGTGAAGTCATTAAATGATGCATAGGTCAGGAAAAGTATGATAGCCTCAATCCTTACTACTGGAGCAAAGACCTCTTCATAATATATCCCTTCATGTTGTGTATACCCCTGAGCTACTAGTCAAGCCTTGTTCCTGATTACTATACCCCTTTCATCCTTCTTGTTCCTGAAAACCCATTTATTGCCAATTGCTCTCTTGCAATCAGGAAGATCCACTAGAACCCATACATTTTGAAGTTTAAACTGGAGAAGCTCCTCTTGCATTGCTTCTACCCAGGATTCATCTTCAAGAGCTTTGTAGACTTTCTTTGGTTCTGTTTGGGAAACAAAGCAGGCAAAGAGACATGACTGTGAGTCACCATGATTTCTTTCTTCATATATAGCACTAAAGAATCCAGTCTCATTATGCTGAACTTTAGATCTTGTAGTTCTTTCAGCATTGACATCCCCAATAACATTTTCCAATGGATGATCTTGATTGATTCTTCTATGTGGTGTAGCAGGAACAACATAAGATGAAGCTAATATTTGTCATATCAATCTCACCAGCTTCACCATAGGGATCAGAAACATCTGTATTAACTGATGGAGTAGTCTGAGGACCATCAGTATTAAAAATCTGGCTCATCAGTACTAACATGTGGCTTATTAGTACATTAGTACTGATCACTGATCACATCATCTCCTTCCACTGTATCACTCTCTTTAGCAACCCCTACTTCAGAATTAGCATCCTTGGTCTTTGGTGGCTGATCATCATTGTTTGCCTCCCTTGAAAAGTGCTTCCAGCAAAGCTATTTTTCCAAATGGGCAACAGGATACAATCATCTTCATCATCATAATCTGCATCAGGACCTTGCTTCTCACCTGCAACAATGTTAGAATCCACAGAAACGTGTACATAGTTCATAGATTCAGTTAGCATATCAATATAAAAAATCCATGTTGGTCCCTGCCCTTCTACACTAGGTTTGTCCTCAAGAAACTCTATATGCAGATTCTCCTCTATTCTTCTGGTTCTAGAATTATAAACCCTAAAGGCTTTACTATTCAATGAGTAGCTAACCAGATATCCACTATCAGATTTTCCATCAAACTTACCTAACTGGTGAATGGTATTGAGAATAGAGACATGACACCCAAAAGGTCTAAGAAAGTCTAAGGAAGGCTTTCTACCTAAAAACAACTCATAGGGAGTCTTGCCATGAGGCTTCACAACCAGTACCCTGTTCTGAACATAGCAAGCAGTATTAACTGCCTCAGCCCAAAATGTTGTGGGCAACTTGGTATATGCTAACATAGTCCTAGCCGCCTTAATCAATGTCCTATTTCTCGTTTCAGCAACCCCATTCTACTGAGGAGTCCTAGCTACACTGTATTCTCTCTTAATACCCTTAAGTTGACAGAAATCATTCATCACTTGGTTCTTAAACTCTGTCCCATTATCACACCTAATGATTTTAACTTTCTTATTAGTAAGGTTCTCTACTGCAGTTATGTATGACTTAAGGATTTCACTGGTCTCATCCTTAGTGTTCAAAAAGAAAACCCAGGTTAACCTGCTAAAATCATCAGTTACAACCAAAGAATACTTCTTAAAATTCAGGCTGCTAACATTTGTGGGGCCAAATAAGTCCATGTGCAGCATGTGAAGTGGTTGGGTAATAGAGTTAAAAACCTTGGGCTTACAAGAGGCTCTATGATGCTTCCCTTTGAGGCATGCAATACAGGTCTGTTTATTCTCAAATCTTTTTTATGGTCAACCTCTTACAAGGTTGTTTTTAGCTAAAAGATTTATTACCTTAAAGTACACATGACCTAGCTTTCTATGCCATAACATAGATTCATCCAAAGAAGCTGTAGCAACTAAACATGTAAGGTTGTCTTTGGGCACTATGTTTTTCATACTTAGACAATACAAATTGCTTTTCCTAGGAAACTTAAGAAGCATCTCATCATCACTAGGCAACTTAAAATTAGAAGATAAAACCAAGCAATCAGCATATGTGAATAGAACAAATTTTTTCTTGTCACACATTTGTGACACGCTGAACAGATTGTATTTGAGTTCTTTCACATAGTACACATCTTCAAAGTCCAAATTACCAGTCTTGACTGTGCCTTTACCAGTAATTCTTCCACCTATACCACCTCCAAAAGAAACATATCCTCCATTCAAATTAGTGAAGTCTGAAAGGTAAGATAGATTTCCAGTCATGTGCCTTGAACACCCACTGTCTGAATAGCCAAGATCATCATTATTGTTGGAATGTTCCTACACACAAAATAAAGGAAATTAGTCCCTTTTGGGGACCCACACCATTACTGACTTGGATCTGCCCCGTGCATCAATGTAATCATATTTCTTGAGAGTAACTGATGCACTGTTGGGTTGAGTGGTCTTTCTCATCCAACAAGCTGAGGGCTTAACAGCATGACCCTTGATTCCCCCAGCAACATTCACCTTTGAACCATTATTTCCCATTTTAGGCTTAAAAGTATTAACTTTTGGTCTATCAGTATTAAGTTTTGGCACAAAAGTATTAACCTTTTTCCTGTAAAACTTGATCTGTTCATTATAGGATTTGAAGGTTTGTGCTGCTTTAGCATTAAAGGGCCTTGGTGAAGTAGATGGTGACTTGGAAAAGTTTCTTTTGGGTCTTTCACTAAATACTCTGGGTTGTGGTTTAGCAGTATTAACCGGCCTTGCATTATTCAAAGGTTTTATGCCAGTTTTAAGAAGAACTGCTCTTGGGGTCATGATGGGTTGAGGTCTTATAGGGTGTATGCATTGAGCCTGCAGATGAGAGAAACTACCACACACAAAGCAAGATTTATTATACATGAAAAATTCATCTCCTAGTTGATCATATTTTAACTGGTTCCAGTTTCTTTGATTACATCTAGGATTACATGTCCTGTTTCTATACATCTCAGCATAGTTGACTGACTTCCTAACAGGTTTATCATTTGGTTTTACAGGTTTAGGGGTTTATTCTTGCTTTGGTTCACTAGAATCTACATTTGTCTTTTTATTTTCAGATACAGACACCTCAAGTAAGGAGGTGTCGCTGGCACTTTCAAACACTTCATCAGTCTTTTCAGAGAACATACTTTTGATTGTAGGGTTTCGAACAAATGTGGGTTCCTGAAACTCTTCTAATCCATTGTGTGCAAGGTCTAGACCAGGAGGTGAATGAACACCTCTGAATGGTGGTGGTACTGACTTATAACCCATACCAGATTTGGCTTTGCCAATTATAGCTTTTTCAAGGTATTTATCAACTCTCTCAGAGTTATAATGGTGTGTGTCTTGAAGAGTCTCAATACTTAGTTCTATGTTATCTTTAGCTTGAGTGAGTTTCTCTAGTTCTTCTTTTAATAAATATATGGTGACGTCTTTAAAAGAGAGTTTCCTATTAAGCACAGCAGTTGATTCAGTATACAGAGACTCATTTTCCTTATAATGCTTAACTTGTTTTTCTAACACTGCTAAACCTCTCTTATGATTTGTTAAGTTATAGCTAGTTTTAGCAAGTTCTTCAGACACATTATCAAACATGGTTTTTAGCTCTAAATATTTGCTTAATGGAATACATGTATCTGAGCAATTTGTTTCAGTAAGTACCTCAGATACCAAAGCCATGTTGATTGGACTTTCTTCTTCATCAGTCATGAAGCTCCAATCATATCCAGCACCATCAACAGCCACCATTGCTTTACAATTTTCAGTCTCACTATGCTTCCCTTTGCTTCTGGGGCTCCTACATTCCCTGGCAAAATGACTAAGCTTGCCACAGTTGTAGCATTCAACCTTTCCCTTGTCAAACCCAGCAACATCTCCATTATTAATCTTAATCTGCCTTCCAGTTTTCTTCATGAACCTTTTTGCCCTCATGCTGATCAGGGCAATGTTCCATTTGATTTCCATCTCCTCCATGTCATCTTCATGGATTTGTCTCATATCATCATGAGTGATATGGGATCCTTGACTCTGTTCAGCAATGAAAGCATATATTGTACCTTCATTGATGCATGCTGCAGTTGTTACAGGGCCATCAGTATTAACATTAGTACTAGGAGTACTAACATCAAAACTGTCCATATCATTGCTAGTAACGGGGTGAGCCACAAAAGCTACGTTCTGTGACCCAGAATTGGAAGATGCAACTGCTTTTATTTTCATATCTTGTTCAATTACTTTAAAGCTATTGAACAGATTGTCCAACTTCATGGTTTCAAACTCTGGCTTGTTCTTCCATACAATGACATGAGTGTTCCATTTTGGTGATGGAAGACTTCTAACAAACCTGCGGTTGACATCTTCCTTGGAGAACTCCACATCCAATACTGTCAGTTGACTAACAAGTTTTTGAAGCCTATTATAAACTGAGTCAATGGACTCAGTTGCACCAGCAGTGAAGTTTTTAAATTCTTGCTTCGAAAGAGTCTTCTGAGTTTTCTTGGTGACAGAATCTCCACCAAATCTGGTTTCAATGAATTTTAACAAACTCTGAGCATCTTTGTTTTTGTTAGAGGTGAGTTGATGATCATCAGGTATTGCCATAAGTAAAATACTTCTGGCCTTGAGATCACTGCCTCTTAGAGCCATTTCTTCGTTAGTAATAGGAGCACCTCTTTCTTTAGTAATGGTCTTACCAGCAACTTCTAGTGATAGAGCACAATGTTCCAAAGCTTTAAATCAAGTACCAAGAAGTACTGCTCTATGCGCATTCTCTAGAGTTCATATTCATTTGGCTGCAACTTTGGAACTCTGTTAACAACATTGGATTTGTCAAAATCCATTTCTTCAGTTTTGTCAACACATGATCTTATAAAAACAAAGCTTCAGGACACAAGCTCTAATACCACTTGTGAAGTCCCGAACCTTGGATCTAGAACACTTAGCTTGCAAATGTGTTAGTTGCCTTTGATGGTTCCAAAACAACATTGAGAAACTTTGTTGTAGATGCACACAAGTATACGGAAACTACTTGAATGCACTTAGAAGATTTTTGTAAGAACAAAAACAGATGAAACACCAAACGCTTCAATATTATTAATCAATAATATGAGTACTCTCCTGTTACTAGGGTTTACAACCTTGAAGCTCAACTTTAGACGGCTAGAATGTATGTATGTGTTTAACCTAGCTAGGATCTCCTTTTATACACCAAGGAGATCCCATACAGAGATAAATATGCATTAAGTATATCATATCTTCTATTGGAATAGAAGATATGCTGTTACAACTCTTACACGACATTCCTAACTTAGATCAGTACAAACTCTAACACTATCAGTACTAACTAGTTAATACTTATCAAATTACACTATCAGTACTAACTCAACTGAAATAAGTATTAACTCCCAAAAGCATATTTCCCAACAATTATGAGTTTTAATTTTTATTGACAATGTTTGTTCTTTGATTAGTTATCTTAGATAGCTAATTAAAACAATGTGATAGCAAATTGTCACAAACCCACTTGAATCAAAAATTCTAAAGATGTTAAAATTGTATTATGAAGAGCTTGAGAATGGAAATCACAATGTAGTGAAGATAGAACTTACACAAGTGATTGAATAGCTTGAATTGATGAAGAGAAAGCTCCGGAAACAGTAGTATTAAGTTTAGGGTCGTGTATGAGAGAGTAAAGTTGAAGATGTGAACGTACAGTGAATTATCAAACACATATTTTGTTTGCTAATGTGCCGGTTCCACCGGACCCTTTGAAAAAGGGATCCGGCACGTTATAGTCGAGGGATTCGGCTAATCAATAAGTTAACAGATTAGTAGGTTTTATAATTTGGCGCGATAGTTTTTTATTTTAGTGTTTGCCAAGGGTTTGCTCTATTCCTTAGAGTTCATCTATTATAGATGTGATCCAAGGTTTGACGAGTCTTCGTGTTTACGAAACACATTTGACGAAGCACCTTTATGAGTAAACCATGAATCAAGAAGGGAACAAAAAATCATATCACATTTCAATTTAATGTGATATATAAAGAATTAAATAGATGATATTGATGTAGATTACTAATGCTACAAAAATATCTCTATGCGAGGAATGATGGATAAATACTTTTAGTTAGCAATATTTCTTTCAAAGATAAAGACGTAAATTGACTAGCTTGTAAAGTCTAGGGAAATCAAGGAGGAATACAATTCCCGATGATATGTTGATTTGGAAAGTAGTGAAGAGAAACTTTTTAGAAAATTGTGACTTTGATGTCAGACACCAAATCTACGTATCTATACACATAGTGCTAAACATATGCAGGGTCTTTATAAGAATGCTTATCATGGGAGAGAGACTGATGTGTTGGGCGTAGAGCAAGTTTTAAAAATTTATAAACAAGATTTAACTGTCTAATTCTATTAACACATACGAGCAAGTATACTCATCCGTGATAGCAAAGTTGGGTAAGTCGAGATCGTCCCAAGGGATTTTGTGTTTGAAAATTTTTTTATGAAAAGATTCCAACAAGAAAGCTTGTCAAGGCTTCCTCAAATAGTGATGTGTATAGTGAAATTCAATAATAAGAAATATATATACTTTTTTGTAGTCTATAGTCAATCATAAATAGCGTTCATGAAGGTTTGGTGGAAACTCTTGATGTGATGCACAAATCATAAGCAAATGATCCCCAACCATGGTATATGTTTGTAAAAAATCATTCTAAGAACAAAAACATATAGGTAATCCTTTCGGTCCTTATCCTAATGATTATCCTTTAGAAAATCCATTTGTTTGCAACATGTTCTTATTAAACTCGTTTTTATGAATCTTTCGACCCTTTCGTGATGAAAATGTTCCTAGTCTTGTTTTAATAAGCAAACATGGTGGTTGTCAATCACCATATCCCCATACTAGTTTGTCACTCAACTTTTTAGAATAAAACATAAGAGAAATCCTTTCGGTCCTTTTTCTTAAAACATGTTTTATCAACAAATCAAACCAAGACTAGTATTTTTCCAGCAAACTTATTTAAACAATAACATATATACATACATCACATATAAGAACACTAGTATGATTAACTACATCCCAACACACAAGTATATCCCAAAACTACTCCATGATAATAATAACTAAACACAAATCATAACAAAGTAATTCCAATAACTCAAGAGAATAGAAATCCATAACAAAGTTCATAGAAAACCAAAACTTTAGCGATTACAGGAATTAGAATTCGTGGATTGTAGCAACCACGCGCCTCCAATCACCTAGATTCACCGTATAACTCCAAATTACCAAAACTATGGATGAGAATTGTTCCCTCCTTGCTCCTGGACGTTAACTAAGCTTTTGGGCTGAATAATATGGTTGGTATTAGTTTTGATGTAAACTAATGCACTTTTAGTTGTGCCACACTTAGTAAACTAGTACTAGGTTCATTATATAGCCAAATAAACTTGCTCAACTGGACAAAAACATTCCCAACAAGTTAATATCAAGAAATGATCGGCCTCCAATAATTATGGGGAGTTAAGGCAACAATAAATGCAACTTTGTGTAACTGCAGCTCATGCAACCAGATCGGTTGCGTCGGCAACTGGATCGGTTGCGATTTGACCATTTGCCAGCCGGATCGGTTACGGGTTACGACCGACCGGCTGGTTTGTGCTCATTTGACTTTTGTTGACTTTCTTGTTTTTACGCTTCATTCTTTGTTCTCGCTGATGATTTCCAAGGCAAAACTTGATCTTTCCTTGCTGTAGATACGTAGAAATCATTGTGCTTCCCAATCATTGAATCCAAAAGCTTCCTTGCTCGACTTCCTTCCTCGAGAATCTTCCAAATGTGCATAAAAACTTCATTTCTTCATCATTCGTGATACCTGGCTACATATACATACACAATACGCATCTTTTGCACTTTTGCAACAGTTATGAATAAATATAGCCGATTATCATGAACAAAACCAACAATAACGCTACTAAAAACATGTTCATTTTAGGCGTTATCAAATTCCCCCACACTTAAGTTCTACTCGCCCTCGAGTAGGTCTAACATTTGCAAAGATTGATTTCAATGGTCTTGACACCACGGTTCCAAAAATGTAACAATCATCCAAAAAGAGATAATCATTGGTTTTCTTTTAATATGTGAAAAACTTTTAAAAATGAACCAAACACTTTATATAACATAACTAGAACACCTCACGAATGATTTTAAGAATTCACTCAACACTCATATGTTGGTGGGTATATGTAAATCACTCAGTGCCTAGTCATGATCAATGCTTTTTACCATAAGCTTGTGCAAGTGTCAAAACAAAGAAAATAAATTCATCAAAGAGGGTTTTTATTCGGGTTATATCGTTAAGGCTAAGGGTTCATAAAGGGTATGGGTAAGGCATGGAATGGTTTATGAAATTGGTGTTAAAAGAAAATAAAGTCAAGTCTAAACCTCCATGTTGCTAGCCATTATACAAACCACAATCCCGTAGATGATTATTTTACCTCTTCAAATATCGATCTCCGCAAATATGTATAACTCAATTTAGCTCAGTGGCTAATCAATATTCTTCATATAGCTCATTGGCTATAACCATTTTTTTTTCAACAAGGTTCCCCCACACTTAGTGTAAGCATACACCATAAAAAAAATCGAGAAAGACGTCTCTTTCATCTATGTTGGAGAATGGTACACACTATAAACAAAGCGTAGCTTCTTCATAATCATCAAAAACAATCTAACATTCTAAACAACTAGCAACAAACCAATAGACATGACAAGGGTTGGCTAAAGTTTAAAGTTTAAAATCTTTTTGTATTTTTCTGGATTTTAACAAATGAAAAGATTGGCTCAAAGGGTTTAACTAAGGGTATCTAGTGCTAAAGATGAGCACTAACAACTGGGTCCATATAAAGGTGGTTAACTAACCGACGTGGCTAGCTAATATATCATTAGATGTAAACGGAAGGCCATTTGGGTTAAATCCTACGATGCCTCTTATGACTTGAACATATTTGTATCACTTGAGAGTGATTTTAACCGTAATGCATAACTAGTACAAGTTCTAGAATCGACATAATCACCGGCACACTCATAGCAAATATAAAACAAAAGATGTGTTTTATACAAAAAGAAACCTCACAATTGAGTGGAAAAAAAGCTATAATGCGTGCTAGAAAATGCTATCGAATCCAAAATGAATTACTTCCGTAATTTGGTTCAAATCCAAAATTTTTCAAAAACCTCATTTTACCATTGAAATTCCCAAGTTATTTTTTAATATTTATCAATAATGCGTGAAAACAACTAGACCATCAAGGGCGAATTCCTTCTAATTAATTGCATCCAAAAGTTATCTAAAAATTAAAAATGCATATCATTTTTCCTATTTTCTTCCCTCCCCCATACTTAAGTTTTGCATTGTCCTCAATGTAATAAAAATGAACTTCAAAATAAAGAAAATGGGAAAAAGAAATAGTTAAAAGATACCACAGGATAGAATATGCAACACGCATATTGGGTCATAAGAAAGCATGTGAGTTATCCAACTCAAAATATTTGACCATATATAAGCTTCCGATACATCCATCCTACAAACAAAAACTGCAACACACAATACACAAAACAAAACAAAACAATCCAAATGCAAATGCTACTAAAAATAAGATAAAACCAAGCAAAATATGTTAATCATCCTAAAGAAATATTTAAAGAGATAGAAATAATATTGTTTAACACATCAAAACCATTGTCTTTGAAACCACAAATCACGAATGATCCATGATCACTCGTCGTCCTCGCTCATCTCGTCACCTTCTTCATCATCATACTCATCATCATCATCACTTTCGGTTACATAGTTTTCGTCCACAATATCCGAACGAACTCTCCTCTTCTTCTTCTTTCCTCCAACTCCTGATGCGATCCTCCAACATCATAGCTTGCTCCTCCAACCTCAGGTAATCGACATTATGTGGGCACTGGATCAGGAAATGGTGCGTACCCAGGATATGGATACGGATACGGATAAGGTCCAGGATAAGAAGTGTAGGGGAAAGGATATGGTGGAACATTGGGTGGATTGTAGGGTGGTAACTCATAATTGGCTTCACGAGCCATGTGTTGAAAGATAGGCATTGAATAATCATTGATGTAGTTGTTTCTCAACATCATCGAGTCTCTCCACACATCCTTACATTGAATCTCATCTAAATGTTGGTTCCACTCTCCCCAAACTGAATCAAAACTACTGGACGTACCCGCTTGCACGTTCCCCATTGGTATACTTTCCTGCTGTTGTGGTGGTTGTTGTTGTTTTTGTTGAGGTTCAATACATAACCCCAAGGTTTTCAATTTCCTATTCGAAGCATTCCCAAAACCATTTGCACTCCACATCTCACTATACTTTGGCTCACCACACTTAGCCAATTCCTCATCAACATAATACCCAAGATTCTTCGCCAACCTTGTCACAAAATGTCCTCCACAAATGTTGCTATTGCTCTTGATTCCCGGGGCCCTCCTAGACAAATACTTGGCTATCTGCCAAATCGCATTACCGTCCTTAGTTTCCTCCAGTAACATCATAACCCATAAGTTTGGTTTCTGACATTTGTCCCTGCTTCCATACCTATTAAACGGCCCAGTCACTATCAATTTGTGAAGTATCCTCATTAATGGATTCCTGATGGTCGCGGCATTCTTCCTAGTGCAAGAAGGATCTCCCACTAGGTTCCAATAGGTGGGTACACTAGGAAAGTCTTTTTCAAACCTCCGAAGCCTCGAAAAGTGAGCTTCAAATAACCGATGATTAACCTCATGTGGCTCATAAAAACCAAGAGCCACTCCAAAAGCCGACAAAGTGTAAGCATGATCCCTTCCACAAAGCCTAAACCAAACACAAACTTCCTCCATGAAATTTCGAACATTCACCTTTGTTTCAAAATACATGGTTCAAAAGAACTTCATACACCACTCTCGATAGACCTCTTCATCGATGCTAAATGCTCTTTCCCATGACAAATCATTGAACGAATCCCCATCCGCTGGATACACATAAGATGTCCGCATCATTCTTCTCAACTCCTCTTCACACTCATACTCCACAAACAAATCCCAATAAATCACCCTCGGAACCAAACATGTCCTATTTTGCAATTTCGATAACCTTTCCCGGAAAGCATGCTTCTCCCCGTCGGTGAGATCTTTGAACTTTATGTTGGCATTTGCTTCCGTCTTCAAGCTATACTTTACTTTCTTCCTCTCGTTCCTTTGACAAAACTTTGTAACAATCCGGTTCATTGGAACTGGTCTCGAGCTTGAGCTACCTACAACAATTCTTTGTAGAAATAATAAATATAAGACAATATAAGAGTGTTAGAACAAACGGGAAGGTTCATGGAACCCTCTAAGGTCCACTTCAAAATTTCAAAAATTTTCAACACGGAACCTGAAACCGGATTCGGTTGCAGAGCAACCGAATCGGTTACTCCTTTTGGCCAAATCCAACCGGTCGGTTGCGTTGCGCAACCGGATCGGTTATACAATCTGCATAAGGCTTTTGCCTTTTAAACCATTACTCACTTGAATTTTCTAAGTTCAGTCCACTCCTAGACTGCATTCTAACATCCTCAATGATTTCTATATCCTTGAATTACTCTAAATTCACTTTTCAAACCTCAAATCATCACACATTCATCATCTTAGAACTCAATAAGACCTATATTCTTCAATCACTAGTTCTAATCAATAATGTGGCATCTATTACTCATAAAAAACACATCATCTAGTATTAGGAATCACCAATTGCAACTTAACTTGATTCACTAGGACAACCTAATTAAATCTGAAAATTCAATAATCTAATATTCATTCCATGTTGAATCAATCACTACAATTCTTTTTGCAATGAATTCCTATATTAATTACCCACTTAATCCAAAAATATTACAACTTAATTCGAATTATAGCAAAAACCCCCAAATTACTTACCTAATATGCAATTCGAATCAAATGCTCTAATTAAACCTCAATTGAGTTAATTGAATGTAGATGCTTACTTGTTTGGGTGCCATGATGTTCTCCTACAACTTAAACAATCTTCAATTAGCTTCTCTTGGACGAATTTTGCAAAACCCAGCTGGAGAATTAGTGTGTGTGTGTGTGTGTGTTTTTCTCGAAAAGTGAATTTTTGGTATATATACTTGTATGCAACCAGTTCAGTCATGGACACAACCGTTTCGGTATGCATTTTGCCAAATTTTGCATTTTTTTTTCATGTTACTTAGGCATTTACCTTCCAAGCAACAATTTTTTTACTCAAAAATTATGTTAAAGATGCACACAACAATCATCCACCATTTGGAAATTTCAACAATCATCCAATCTTAAAAACTCAAATCATCATACTTATGAACTAAACCAAAACTTCAACTAAAAACTCATAGTCATAATGCATTAACCAAATACCCTCAATCATAAAAATAAAAATGTAAAACTGAAATGAGAAACAAAAAATCCTAAATGCATCAAATCAAAAAGAAATAGTTCATGAAATTCAAGCAAATAATTGCTTGTTTATTATGGTCCCTTGTCTTCTCCTTAGAATTCCTCGAAATACTCTTGTCTTAGGATGTCCTCACTTTGAAATTTCTCGGTCAACTCACGGTATGTTTCAAAAGTTTTGAACTTCCTTATGAATCTTCTTCCATCCGGACATATTATATCGAACTTAACGTGCCATTCTCCATCTCCAGTTTGTCTCTTGTAACTGCCCGACCCCTCTGGTTTCCATTCCAAATTCTTAAATTGCACCGGTAAAGAACCTAAGAAGTCGGTCAACTTCTTGTAGACTAGTATATTTTTGAATGGGTTATAGAATGCTTTTACCACTAATGCACGTTCCATTTCGTCCTCTATATCAAAATAAGGTGGAGCTAGTGGTCCATACATTGGGTTTCCTTGGGTATCACGTCCCACTTCGAAACATGTCAAATCCTCATCTGCTTCCATCACTTCTAACTCCTCTATAAATTCCAAAGTTGGTCCTCTTGGTCTCGGATAGTATGTTTTCTATGAAATCCCATCATCAATAGTCATTATGCCTCTTCCTATGTCTATAATTGCACCACAAGTTCGTAGGAATAGTCTCCCAAATAGTGGTGGTAAACCCTTGTCCACCGGAATGTCTAGGACAAGAAAATCGGCCAAGTACGATTGATAGCCAATTTGCACTCTCACATTCTTCACCTCTCCCGTTGCTTTCGCTTGAGAATTATCCACCATAGTAAGCTTTGAATGATTTGGTTGCGGATTACTTAGACCTAAAGTCATAAACAATGGGTAGGGCATAACATTAACACTTGACCCCGTATCGGCTAAAGTATAAACTGGTGTAGTCCCACTCACTTTTATTGGCAACACAAAATTCCCTGGATCCTTCTCCTTCCGTGGCATGCCTCTAAACAAAATTCTATCTCTCTCCTCCTCCGTTAGATTCTTATCTTCCAACCTAGCCTTTGCTAGCATCACCGCATCCAATTTTTTAAGGTAGAGCACGTAATCTTGAAGTACCTCTATCACAGGTTTCTTCTCATTAAGCTTAAGAAACTTTTGTTTTAGGTTTCCTAAAATAGCTTCTTTTTGTTTGTCAGTTAAAGGTTTGAAAGTATTTGTAGTGCACGTAATCTTGAAGTACCTCATTCACCGGTTTTTTTTTTGTTTGTCAGTTAAGAAACTGGTGTAATCATTTTTGTTGATGGTTGTGGTTGGGGTTAGTTTGTTTGATGAAGTTTTCTTCCTATTTACCTTCCCCATCTTAACTACTTCTACATCTTTCTCTTCCATGTTGGCACACAATTCCACTAGCATCTCGTTCACTCCTTTTCCTTCTTCCAAATCAGTTATATTAATCCTCATTTCTCCCATTGCAAAATCAACTTGACACTTGGTCGTGACAAGAAAGTCTCGACCAAAACATACATTGGGTTCATCCGCGTTCCCTTCTTCTAACACAACAAAATCTGTTTCAAAAATGTGACCATGAATATTGACCTTAAGATTTTTAACCATCCTTCTTCCATATGCTTCATAATCCAAACGTACATGACCAATTTCGTCAAGAACCTTCTCCAAAATGTAGTTTTCTCCATAAGCCATATTAAGTTGCACGTCCCAAGCACTTACTCCTTCTACACTACAAGGCGTACCAAACCTCATTAGTGGCGAATCATACACCGTTAAAGGTGCTTGTGTGAATACCACAACTCTTCCCTTCTTGGGAAGTTGAACTTTGTTTTCACCCGTTTCCTCCATATTAACCGTATTAATCCCCAAATCTTTCTTACTTTCCTTCAAGATACCTCCAATCTTTTCCAGTGAACTTCCGGTGTCCTTGAACATTTCATCTAAGTTACGAAGGTATTCCGAGATTCCACTCATCCATACTAACTAGCTAAACTTGACAAAACAAAACAAAACAAAATCTGAATCATTAGCATTAGAGTTAGTAAAAAACAAGAACAAACTATAGAAACATATACTAAGCAAGTAAAGATACTTAACAAAACTAAAAACATAAGTTAAAACTCAAAATCTAAAAATTTTAAAAATTTTACCGAGAGCTCCAACCGGATCGGTTGGCTCACCAACCGATTCGGTTGGTGGTAATAGCTAGACCAAGTGATCTAACCGGATCCGGTTGCGGGTTGCAACGGATCGGTTAGATCGACACAAATTGTTTTTTTTCTTTTTTTTTTATAAAAACTAACGGAATATTAATTGAAATTAAGAAATCATTAAGTGTACTAAACTCTAAATTAATTAAGACTCTTCATAAACCAATAATTAATGACTTAATAATTAAACCATTAAACTAAAAACTATATTAACTACTCTATTAAAAACTACCATAAAGATAATTAAACCATATAACTGAAAAATTACTATCTAATCATTAAGATTAAAACTTGAATTAATCTAGAACAAATTAACTAATAATAACAAATATAAAGAAAATATTAAAAATATAAGAAATCATTAAACTACAAGATATAATATGTAAATAAAATCTAAATTGACAAGAATTACTCTAGAAAATATAACACAGATCACTAAGTAAACTAGAACCATGAAATCAAAAATAAAAAATCACTTCGTAGCTCCAACCGGATTCGGTTGCAGAGCAACTGAATCGGTTAGCTTTTAACCAAAACTTTTTTTTTTACTTTTCACCAAATTCAATTCCAATACTACCAATCTTACAGAGAATCAAAGTTGAAATAAAATCCCCGGCAGCGGTGCCAAAAAATTGATGTATTGGGCGTAGTGCAAGTTTTAAAAATTTATAAACAGGATTTAACCGTCTAATTCTATTAACACATACGAGCAAGTATACTCGTCCGTGATAGCAAAGTTGGGTAAGTCGAGATCATCCCAAGGGATTTTGTGTTTGAAATTGTTTTTATGAAAAGATTCCAACAAGAAAGCTTGTCAAGGCTTCCTCAAATAGTGATATTTATAGTGAAATTCAATAATAAGAAATATATATAATTGTGTGTAGTCTATAGTCAATCATAAATAGTGTTCATGAAGGTTTGGTGTAAACTCTTGATGTGATGCACAAATCATAAGCAAATGATCCCCAACCATGGTATATGTTTGTAAAAATCATTCTAAGAACAAAAACATATAGGTAATCCTTTCGGTCCTTATCCTAATGATTATCCTTTAGAAAATCCATTTGTTTGCAACATGTTCTTATTAAACTTGTTCTTACGAATCTTTCGACCCTTTCGTGATGAAAATGTTCCTAGTCTTGTTTTAATAAGAAAACATGGTGGTTGTCAATCACCATATCCCTATACTAGTTTGTCACTCAACTTTTTGGAATAAAACATAAGAGAAATCCTTTCGGTCCTTTTTCTTAAAACATGTTTTATCAACAAATCAAACCAAGACTAGTATTTTTCCAACAAACTTATTTAAACTAGATCATATATACATGCATCACATATAAGAACACTAGTATGATTAACTACATCCCAACACACAAGTATATCCCAAAACTACTCCATGATAATAATAACTAAACACAAATCATAACAAAGTAATTCCAATAACTCAAGAGAATAGAAATCCATAACAAAGTTCATAGAATACCTAAACTTTTGCGATTACAAGAATTAGAATTCGTGGATTGTAGCAACCACGCGCCTCCAATCACCTAGATTCATCGTATAACTCCAAATTACCAAAACTATGGATGAGAATTGTTCCCTCCTTGCTCCTGGACGTTTTTCAGTAAGAACTAAGCTTTTGGGCTGAATAATATGGTTGGTATTAGTTTTGATGTAAACTAATACACTTTTGGTTGTGTCACACCTGGTAAACTAGGACTAGGTTCATTATATAGCCAAATAAACTTGCTCAACTGGCCAAAAACGTTCCCAACAAGTTAATATCAAGAAATGATCTGCCTCCAATGATTATGGGGAGTTAAAGCAACAATAAATGCAACTTTGTGTAACTGCAGCTCATGCAACCAGATCGGTTGCGATTTGACCATTTGCCCAGCCGGATCGGTTACGGGTTACGACCGACCGGCTGGTTTGTGCTGATTTAACTTTTGTTGACTTTCTTGCTTATACGCTTCATTCTTTGCTCTCGCTGATGATTTCCAAGGCAAAACTTGATCTTTCCTTGCTGTAGATACTTAGAAATCATTGTGCTTCCCAATCATTGAATCCAAAAGCTTCCTTGCTCGACTTCCTTCCTCGAGAATCTTCCAAATGTGCATTAAAACTTCATTTCTTAATCATTCGTGATACCTGGCTACATATACATACACAATACGCATCTTTTGCACTTTTGCAACAGTTATGAATAAATATAGCCGATTATCATGCACAAAACCAACAATAACGCTACTAAAAACATGTTCATTGTAGGCGTTATCAGAGACATATACCATTATTTTATTCACAAGAAATTAGCATGTTTTTAGATCAACTAATTGTAATTAAGAGAACATACCTTTGCAATATACCCTTTTTTGATTTTTAGAAATCATAGACGCGAACTACTTCATGAGCTTTTTAAAGTACTTAATTGTATTTTTAAAAAGCAAGTTGTCACTTTTAGATTCTTTTTTGGGTGTTGACTTCCTTTTTCTTCGGATAGAACAAAGTCATTGGAAGAATCCTAGCATGAAGATTTCTCAAAAAAAATTGTTAGAATGATTTATCAATATCTATCATTCGTTAAAATACAAAAAAATTTAGATACATGAATTTTTGTTTTAAGAAATTTCTTTCTTTGTAGTTTTCAAACATACGCGGATGCAAATTGTGGAACACTAGAAGGGGGTGAATAGTTTTGCCAATTAAAACTTCGTTTTAAAGTATTTAGATCGACTTATGTCAATCCATTTAGATCGTGTGTTGGATATTGATAGATGGAAATATATATAAGTAATGCAAGAGATAAATAGTAAAGGAACCCAAAACCACAACACGAGTATTTATAGTGGTTTGTCTACAAGGATACCTTCCTTGCCCTACTCCACTCCCCGAGTATCCAAATCGAGATTTTCTAACCACTACACAACAAAAGCTCTTTAATGTGGTGGAGAAGCCTTCACAACGTCTCCTACACTTTATTTGGTACAAGGCTAGACATCGAGTTTTTCCACGAGGTAGAACCAAACCTATCACAATGTCACCTACACTTTATTCGGTACAAGGCTAGATACCGAGTTCCATTATAAAAGAGGAACTACTACCCAACACAACTTCCCAAAGGAGAGAAACTCCTTTTTACAATACTTGAAATGATATCAATATCCTATAACCCAATTACACAACTTGTACATCGACGCACCATATCAAATGTATACCTTCGGCACCATCACCAATGCCTTTAACACGACACACTATTAGAGGGAGAGAAGAACTATCAACAAGATGCACTTCAGTGGTCTTTATGATGAAGCTTAGCAACTCATGACCTTGAGCTTGCACGTCTTCAAGAGGTTGTGATCTCGCCTTTAAGAGGAACCTAGAGAATCACAAAAAGATAAAACTACATAGAATGATCCTTTAGATCTGTGGTTAGAGAGGTTAGAACATAAAGAGAAAGTATGTCTAAAAGGGTTGGTGAGAAAGAGAGAAATGGCTCACTATTTATAGGAAAAACATTCCTACTGTCCCACAGTTTTGGCGGATCCCCCACCCAAAGGATCCGGCCAGTGCAATTCCAAGGATCTAGCCAGTGCAATTCCAGGGATCCGGCTGCTGGGACAGCTTAGTCCGGATTTTGGGTTGCAAACTGGGTTATAGGTTATGGGTTATGGACTTTGGATCATGGATTCCTAACAAGATACAATGTACCTAGTCAATGGGTTATGGATCTTGGGTCATGGGTCATGGAGTTTGGGTCATACATCATGGACATTATCCAACATGACTTCATGCATCATGTCATGCAATGGTTCATGGGTTATGGATCATGCTCCATGGGTATGGGTTATGGATTTTGGTTTTACCCAACAAGATTAATTGTACCTTGTCAATGGATTATGGGTCTTGGGTCATGGATTATGGACTTTTGTTTTTACCCATTATTTACCCATTACAATTTATACAAAGTACTTATACATTGTTATAAAATGTAAGTAAACAATGTTACTTGTAAGTGTTTTATAAAAATGGTTTTGGTTTTTTATAACTTATTTAACTAAACATGTTTTGATGGTTTTAATATGTTTAGTAAAAGTGTGTTAGTAAACTATTGGCTCAAAACTTTTACATATTTTATTTATTTCGTTAAAATGATTTTACGTTTGTTATCAAAAAAAACATTAGAAGATCGTAAAATATAAATAAATGTTTTTATGGTTTATTTGTATTAACAGAGTTATTTGATATGTGGGACTAGGGTAGATATATATGTCATACATTCCAACAACATTCCAATAATAATCATTCCAATATCGAAGAGAGATCTCAGTAGGCTCTAGCCAGGCACCGACGATATAGCAAGGTATGATACGTTGCTATCCTAGTCTAGGTCGAATACATATGTCTATTCTTTTTTTTAGATCTAGCTTTGGTGCAAGATTGGCCACTAAGGATGATATGTGGGTGATTCAGTTTTGGAACACATTAGCCAACCGAGAGTACATGACTGGGAATACCTAAATTAAAACTCAAAGAAGCTTTAAGGAGCTTGTTAGAAGCTTGTGAAATAGCTACTATGTTGAGAAGCCTGCAGGTGCAGGGTAAAAATTTCCTAGTAGCCTTACTTTAAGCTAGTTAAAAAGCTTTGAAAGAAAATTCTTAAAAATAAAACAAAAATACTAGATTAAAGACTATCTTACAGAGTCTAGAATCCCAAAGTTTTAGCAAATTTGAACTTAAAATGAAGAAATTAAAAATATATAAATAACGCTATTTCAAAATTGTTTTAATTTTTTTTTTTACTTTTTTGAAAACTTGCAAACTTGACTTTAGTGAACTTTGATTCAATCTAAATGACTGAAAATGAAGTTTTAAGCTAAAACAAGACCAAATGAAGCTATTTTAACTACTTATGCAACTAAATTGATTATTATGCAACTACATCTAACTGTTATGATGCAAAAATCATTGATGAATCCTAATTTTGACTTTTAAAGAAATAAACTATGGATATCATGCAACTTCTGAATATATATTAAACAAGAATAAACTATCTAAACCAATATCACTTACTCAAACACCCTAGAACACAGAATCATGACCATAACCAAACACTCCTTTATGATGAAAGTGACTGAGACAAACTGTTTATCTTCTAAATCACATTAAGCTACTTCTAATGAGCTAATTAAAATTCACTAGAACTGATTGAAAACTTAATCAAAGCTTAAAAATAAGCTATAAGGAGCTTATCTAAACTTATAAGACATGATTTGAGTATATATTGATTTTTACTTGTATTCATATAATAAATAGTTGGAAATCAAATCTAATCAATCTTACTAACACTTGTAAACATACACAATGCGTTCTATTTCAAATTAAACAACAAATATTCATTTTGTAGTGTACTGTAATATTAATTAAACGTCATGAACTGAATCTACGAGCACAATTACAAAACTAAATATACGGATCATTTGCTAGATATCCAATTACTCCTTCAACTAAAAATAGAAAGTAAATCACACACAGAATATAGATAAAATTTTCTAGCTAATTAAGTCAACTATGATTCAAATAAAAATCATTAACATACCTTGAACTGCATAGTTTACCTTTTTCTTTTTTCGTCTATCTTCTTTGCATAAATATTGTTGTTCACCTAATATATAATAAGAATTATTTAATTAAAATTGAAAATAAGTATATTATTATTTATCAAAAATATAAATGATAACCTTCAGTAAGACACTCTATACTCGTTTTACGTTTCTTATTCTTCTGTACATCCAAAGTTACATCTTAAAAAAAAAAAAAACATATTTGTTTAATATCACAGTTCATAATAGTCGATTTAAAAAAGAAAATCAAATGGAATATTAATATCAAACTCTTAAGACTAACATTTCATCGAACATTTAGCATACATAAAACCAAAATAATAATAATAATAATAATAATAATAATAATAATAATAATAATAATAATAATAATAATAATAATAATAATAATAATAATAATAATAATAATAATAATAATAATAATAATAATAATAATAATAATAATAATAATAATAATAATAAGGGAATGTCTAACCAATGCCCTAAGGGCATTGGTTAAGATTTGTCATTTTGTGGTTTTTAGTTACACAAATGGTCCTTATAGTTGACACATAATTACATATTTGAACGGAAGACCCACATGAATAGTTATTATAAACCACAAAATAACAAATCTTAACCAATGCCCTTAGGGCATTGGTTAGACATTCCCTAATAATAATAATAATAATAATAATAATAATAATAATAATAATAATAATAATAATAATAATAATAAACATCGGTTTCTTGTGCGGATCATGCAGTTTCTTGTGCGGGTATTGTTGGCATTAAACATCGGCATAACATGGTACGTGATGTTCTTGTTGATATATGTTCTCGGTCCGGGATTTCTGTTCGTAAGGAGGTGGATATTGGGCTTTATGGAGATAGGGACAGATCCTTGCGTCCGGCTGATATATTGCTTTACTCTTGGGATGGTGGGCGTGATGTTTGTGTTGATCTCACAGGTTCGTCGCCTTTGACGCAATCGGGGTTGCTTGATTTTGTGCCGGGGCGTGCGGTTAGTGAGGCTGCACGACGTAAACGTGCCAAGTATGAGGCTAAATGCGCAGATTTCGGATATGGGTTCCTCCCCTTTTCTTTTTCTTCTTTTGGAGAACTCGAGAAAGAGGCGGTAACCTTACTAAAGCGTATTAGACTTTTCTCCTTGACTCAAGACATTGGGGCTCGTGCTGCGGTTCATATTTTTAATCGCATTGGTTTTGCTATTGCTAGAGGAGTGGGGGCCCAGTTGGTTTCTCGGCTTCCCACTAATTTCTTGTAAATTCTTTAAGTTTTTAATAAAGTGATGTTAATAATAATAATAATAATAATAATAATAATAATAATAATAATAATAATAATAATAATAATAATAATAATAATAATAATAATAATAATAATAATTAAATTGAAAAGACATATTAACAGAAAAATAAAAATTAACCTGCAGTTTTATTTTTAGTAGAACCGGAATGAAAGATTTTAACTGAAAATAATAATAATCAAAAATATAAGAATAAACATTATAAGAACTTAACAAAAATTATAACAAACGCTAGATGATTCGTTAAATTTTTTAATTCCTTTGTTTTCTGAAGTATTCCGAATATCTAGTGGATGATCCATTGAATGCAATTTGATTTTTTCTGGAAATTTTAGTTTTGTGAAGCTATCAAAGTATGTTTGATATTCTAGAAGAGAAGTGACTGTGATATTAGATCATTTTTTTGGGCGTTATAACATTTGGGTCTAAGAAAACATTTGGGTCTAAAAAAAAGAAAAATTGGGCTTCTAACAAAATGGACTATTATTCAGGGCTTTAAGCAAAAAGATGGATACCACTATTGACTTTTGTATAAAAAAAATAGGCCCGTTGTTTAAATAATTTTAATATAAGACATTAGATATTAAAAATATGATTTTAATTTTCAACGTTTATTCTGAGAATAGTTTTTAGTATGAATGTTTCTTTGTTTAAATAATTTTAATATAAGAACAAAAACAAAAGTAGAATTCAATTGTTAAAAAAACTAAAATAATTCAATACAAAAACAAAATTATTGTGTATTCAATACTTTAATTTGTTAATAGTTGGTCATATATAACAAAAAAGTTGATAATGGTGAGAACAGGGAAAAATTGACTACAACCGAACCAAATTACTCAAATTTTATCAATTTTCAGTTCATATTAGGTTTGATTTCTGATGCAAAAGTTATAAGACAAGAATCCTTACAAGAAACAATATGATGAAAAAGCAAAAAACAACCCCTAGACTTTTGATGTCAAAACCGAAATATCAAGTATGTTAAATTATCTATGCCACATTTTTCATGACCTATTTGACAATATGAATGTATGTTCACTACTCCTGCTATCTATACTTATTCCAATAAACACTTTAATATTGTGATAACGTATTCAATATGCACACAACGATACTAACTAACTAGAATTAACGAATACCATAAAGGAATTTTAATTACTACTAGACCATGATTGTTACAACGACGCCATTCTTCAAGCACAATATGTCATATATACCATCAAACAGAGCAAGTACTTATATCACCCCCTACCAATCAAAAAACACCATAACGAAGCTTCCAAACCATATAACATAAAACATCTACTATTTACATAATTACAGCCATCTAAAAATGCTACCCACATTAGATCCTATCAACGGAAACCACAAAACACAAAAAGAAAATAACGGAAAGGATTCTAAAGTACACGTGCCTGTTTTATGACAACATTAACAACTGATACGCTTACGCAGCGCGTCGTTCGGGGTCAAGGAAACTTCCTTTTCTTCGAGCAAGTTTTATAACACCCTAGGCAGTGAACCTAATCGTTGTAGTGTAGTAATTAGGGTAAGCCACGGGTATTGATATCGTTCTCTAGGTGAATAGGAATGCTAGTAAGGAGTTACTACGCTAAGGTTGAGGTTGAAGAAGATTATTTTTGTATTTTTATATTTTATGAAATTGAAAGGTACGAATCTCGGGTATTGGATTTGGGGGGTTGGTATTTCTACCGATTACTCTACTAGTATCTAATTATCTAAACTAAGGTTGTGGGAGTCTATGTCTAATTAATATGTGCTCGTATGATAGTTTAAAGATGTGTTTACTTAGGTTTTACTACTCCTTAATTATCTCCTATTGATGGTTGAGTTGTAACGTCCTTATTCTTAGTTGCGTTGTGTGTCTAAAGTTGTAGGGTATGCGTTTCTCCCTAACTCTTTGAACTTACCAAAGGGTCTCGTCTACAAAACCCACTAGGGATGATAAACTCTTACTCTAAGGCACTCTTGGATGGTTTAGCCTACAACTACTTAGGTAATCATATTCGAAGGTTGACAAAGATGAATCAAGCATTAAGTACACAACGAATGACCTATCGCATTACTAGATCATTAGTCAACTAAGATAAGAAACAACCAATCAATATTCAATAATTAAGTTGCATATTCCTAAGCAAACACACAAATAAATTAGCCGAACATGGAGAACATGCAAGCATACACACAAATAATCAAAGACATAATTGAATTGATGAAGTAAAGACTTATCTTGATGTAAAATAGGGTTTAGAACCCTAAAATACTGTACAAGATACCCTTGGTTCGGTTTTAGGTGTTTACTCCAAAAGACTCTCTATAAAACTGAAAAATTCGGATTCTATATATAAGATTACATATGCGACGGCGTCACCTTATGTTTCGTGAAGCCATCGTGTCGCCGTCATTAGGGTTTCATCTTGGCCACGTTAACCTTGCGACAGCGTCACCTTATGCCTGTGTCGCCGTCCTCTTCAGCTTCAGACGCCGTCTGGGTCACATCTAGGCCGTCTGAGTTGCGACGGTCTACTCCTTTAATGCCCGACGCCGTCTCTTGAAAATACGAGTTTTGTCTTCTGACCCGTCACAAAATCCTATGATGGCGTCGCAGTTAAGCAGTGACGATGTCGCCTTCTATTTTCAACAGCTTTGAGTGTCTCGATTCTGACTTTGGCCATTTTCTTCGTATATTCGTGCCTTTTCGTCCAAATAAGTGCCATTCCAGCATTTTGCCTTCAAGAGACCTAAAAAGTGAAAAGGAACGATATTAAGCAATAACGGATACAAAAGTGATCAAATAAGGGCTAAAACGACCCCTCAAAATGGTACCTTTTAAAACCTTATCAAATATCCCTACACTTGGTATTTGCTTGCCCTCAAGCAAACGTGCTTTTAGCCAATTAATTTATAAGTTAGGGGTCATGAAGCATTAATTCAAAACAGTCCACAACACATATAAGCCCCGCAAAAGTCATAACAAGCACGGAAATTACATACTAGCACCTCACATGGGGTGTTTAGATACTCACATCTCTCTCGGGTGTATATATGAAATATAACAAATAGGAAATGGAAGATAAACACTCATTAACCGGTCCTAGTACATAGATTACCATAGGCTTGAGAATAGATCAAACCTCCATCGCTTTGGCGTAAGCACCTAGGAAAGACTATCAAAGAGGTCTTTTAAAGGGTTGTAACGTTAGGCTTACGGTAGGGAAACAAGGGTTTGGTGGGACAGGCTATTTTGTGGTGGAAAGTCAAAAATCTCTATGTTAAATGCATACGAAGAATGGCGTTGCTAAGCCAAGACTCGACACTCTAAAACTCTAGGTAACGGAAATAAACAAGCATAAATTTAAAAGATAGATGTAGGATGGTAGCCCGTATGTTTCCTTTTTTTTATCACTCTATTTTTTTTCTTTTTCTCTTTTTCTATTTTTTTCGATTTTTTTTTCATACACTTTTACTCTACCATCCTCTAAGGTAACATCAAAATGATAGGGATTTATAGGCACATCCCTACACTTGAGTTTTTATTACTCTAACACTAATTTGACCCGAATTGAAAAGATCAAAACACTTGGGGTACATTATTATGCAAACAAAGGGAATTTGAATTTAATGTTCCCTTCCCGTCATTTCATAAACTTTAACTTTTCCCATGAATCTCAATCGTCCCAAAACTGTATACAAGGGATATGACTCGACTTAGCAACTCATTCAAGCAACCAGGTAATTGAACTAAGGGTTTAGGTGATAACAATAATTTGCACTAAAAGTGAGTGCATAAGGGGTAGGCTAAGGCGATTTGGGTGTATATTTGGGGGTGGAGTGTAAACAATGCTCTTCATTGATATTTCGGAAAAACCGAAACATCACGAGAACCGCGAAAAGGATAGGCTCTGAGGGGTCAACTAGGGGTATCGTGTACTAAAGATGAGTACAACGCAAAGGGTGTGGGGGAATTACTCAACCGATGTGGAAGAAGTAATTATATTACGGGTATCAAACAAGGGTTTATCCTAATGCCTCTTATCATTTAGTTATTCCTAACTACACAAGTGTAGCCTCACTTGCGATCTCGGAATGCATCACAAAACAAGTTCTAGAATCTAATATACTACCGGTTCACACTCTAAGCATTAAAGATGAATGCTTTTAATTCCTACTAATCTAAGGGCGATCCTCACATTTTGGTGGAATTTGGGTGGTAAAGGGTTTTTGTGCTAGTCATGCAACTTCCTATCCGTGAGACGCTTTTGTTAAGACTAATAGCCCACTCCTATATGTCATGAAAAAAATTTAAATTTGGTGCCAAAATTACCCTAACCGACATTTTCTCATGGTTTATTACACAAATGCACTTGGACAAAGCAAATAATCAAGGATAAGCATAGTTTCAAAGTTCCCGTTTTATTTTCCCTCCCTACACTTAAACTGAACATTGTCCCCAATGTTCCCCGAAAGTATCAAAGTTATGATAATGGAAGGTAATTAAAAACGAAAGAAACTAATACTCCCCTGATTAGCTCGGTAGGATCCGTGTAAAGTGGTGGTTAAATCCTTTCCAAGAAGAATTATTGCGTGAAAAGCTACTTCCAATCTTATGTAACTTCTTCTTGACAAACTAAACCTGCACACTTGAAGAAAACAAACGAAACCTTCGCGTAAAATCGGCGGTAATAATATATATAAGACTCGATTTAAACTAGGATATAATGCTTGTGGAATGGATGTTTACAGAATTTCTAAGAAAACTAAGACCTGGAAAATTCCAAAAATTTATAAGTAGCTCAGAAAACGAGAAAAAGTAATCTGATGTTTTTACTCCTTCCTGACGCCGTCAGGTTATCCTGACAAAAACTGGTCTGCGATTTTCTGGAAAAAATTCTGGAAAATTTACATCTTTAGAATCTGGAAAAATTTCTGCAAAAACATCCATTATGACTCGATACAAGCATTTGACTCGAACAAACAAACATATATATCTTTTAGTTAATTGTTATTCTCATGTTTATGTTTCTTTTGAAAATGTGTGTAATCCTCCCTACACTTATCCCTTATGTAAAATACCTTTATATGCAATTAAGACGAGGTTAAAAACAAAATAAAGCATTTTTACAAATTTAAACATGAGGATAAACAATTAATAAAAGACATATGACACTAACAAGCAAACAATTAATCATGGGTTGCCTCCCACGAAGCGCTTTTCTTTATTTAAGAGTCTTGTAGCTAGACTCGTAGTCGTGCTCCTACGTTGCTTCACTACCGCCCTCTTCACCCTTTGTTTTCCCTTCATCGAAAGGGTGTAGACGCTATATGCTCACCGTGGATTCCTTGCCAACGCTGTCAATTATGATGACGGTTTTATCTTTTAAATTGGTCTCCTTAACTGTGAAAGGCCCAAACCATCTTGGTTTGTTTCTTCCTCGTAATGCCCTTATCCGAGATCTATACAATAGCACTTTTTCTCCCTTTAGAAATTCCTTAGGGTCCTTTTGTGCCTTATGTATCGAGGTGGGATTGCTTCCTAACTTTTTATCGGGTTTCCACAACGTCGCATACAATCCTTGAACCATAAAGTCTCTAAGCCCTTTTTCCCAGTCATTCATCTTCTTCTTAACATTGTTGCCCGGGGCTTTTCGATTTCCACCCGTAATCAATTCCATGATCTTAAGAGGGTATCTTGGGATGATGGGTATCCTAGCGTACCCCTTCCCGCTTTTGAGTATCATGATGCCTTCTCCGCATTTGATGGTTGCCTTGGTGGTGGCCAGGAACGGTGTTCCAAGAATGAGGGGTACGTTTTTATCTTCCTCAACATCAATGATCACGAAATCCACCGGATAAACGATGTTAGCCACCTCAATCAGAACATCTAAAGCGATTCCTACGGGGTGGACATAAGTATGATTTGCTAAGGAAAGTCTAAGGTCGGTCTTGGCTGGTTTCTCCTTAGTTAACTTATTATAGATTGACAATGGCATTATGTTCACATCGGTCCCTTGATCGGCCAAGGCATTTATATTATCCATGTCACCGATGCTAACTGGTATCACGTAATTCCCTGTGGTGTCTCGTTTTCTTGTTAATGGTTTTTTTATGACCAACTCATACAGAGGTTCCATAGGTAAGGCGTCATATTCTTCTTCCGTCATTTTTCCTTTAAGAGCCTCCCTGAGAACTTCATTGTACCTAAAGTTGTTTACTTGGTTTGCAATGGTTTTCTTGTTAATTTCGTGCTTAAGGTAGTACTCAATGGTCTCAGGTTCATCATTAGGCACAGACTCCTCCTTCGTGCTTTCCTCAGTTTTCCACATCTCAACCCTTGCATTCTCAGGCATAATGGAAACGGCATTCACAAATGAAGTGGGAGGCCAATCGTTGCTTCTTACGAGCACCTTTTCGGGAACCTTTGTTTTGGTAAATTCAATTACCAAATTCATCATTTCTTTCATTTTTGCTTGCATTTCCTCTCTCTGCCTATAAACCTCCTCTTCAAATATGGCTAATCTCTCCGTATGAGCTGCCATGTACTCCCTCATTTGATCCTTGAAGCTTGGTGAAAGTGGTATTGGGGAAGTAGAACGGAAGTGCCTTTCGGAACTTGAGTTTTGCTCACGACTTGGGGACTCCGAAGAAGGCGTGGGGCGGTTGGTGGAGTTGGCGGATTTGACGGCCTCTAGAGGAATTTGTACGGGGGTTCTTTTCTGCCTTTCCATAAGATAATCAATTCCTCTCTCAATGGCACTCAATTGCTCCTCGAGTGTATCGGAGGATTCAGAAGGAGTGGATATGGCATTAACCACATTAATCGGAGTTTCGGGAGATTCATTCCAATCTTCGTAGCTTTGATCGGCAAGCTCCTCTATAATATCCCATGATTTCTCTGCGTTAAAGTCGCTGAGCCTTCCACCGGCGGCTCGATCAATGGATCGTCAAGTGATGAAATCGGTATGATCATAGAAGATTTGGATTTGAAGCCAAAGATCAATGCCATCGTGGGGAAGTCTACGGAGTAGTTCCTTAAACCGAGTCCACGCTTTGTAAAGAGACTCACCTTGGAGTTGCTGAAACGTCAAGATGTCTCGCCTAAGTTTGGTTGTTCTCCCCGGTGGGAAAAATTGAGCAAGGAAGCGAGAGGTAAGATTATCCCAACTTGAGATGGAGCCGGCGGGAAGTCGCTCAAGCCAATTACTAGCTTGGTCCCGTAGAGAGAATTGGAAGAGACGCAGGCGCGTGGTCTCCCGAGTAGTAGCATCAAGGTCGATGGAATCGACAATTTTGAGGAAATCCCTCAAATGCTGATTTGGATCTTCGGAACGAAGTCCATGGAATGCACATCCGTTTTGCGCCAACCGGATGGTGTCGGATCGCAGGGTCGTAGTTTGGGATTGGTCGGGAAGCTCAATGGTGTTCCTATAGCCTAGGTGGCTTGGTCTTGAGTATTCACCAAGAGTACGGGCTCTTGGCGGGTCATTTGGTGGTGGGTTGATGAGTGGTGGTTGGTTATCATCCTCCATGATGAAAAGTGATGGGTATTACGAACAAAGGTCACGAAGAAGGGGGATAGACTAAAAGGAAGCTAAAAATGAGAAAAAATTTACTTGATAGGAATCAAGCAAAGAAACCTAAACGAGGTGGACTACTAACTAGCTATTCTATTCCCCGGCAGCGGCGCTAAAAACTTGATACGCTTACGCAGCGCGTCGTTCGGGGTCAAGGAAACTTCCTTTTCTTCGAGCAAGTTTTATAACACCCTAGGCAGTGAACCTAATCGTTGTAGTGTAATAATTAGGGTAAGCCACGGGTATTGATATTGTTCTCTAAGGAAATAGGAATGCTAGTAAGGAGTTACTACGCTAAGGTTGAGGTTGAAGAAGATTATTTTTGTATTTTTATATTTTATGAAATTGAAAGGTACGAATCTCGGGTATTGGATTTGGGGGGTTGGTATTTCTACCGATTACTCTACTAGTATCTAATTATCTAAACTAAGGTTGTGGGAGTCTATGTCTAATTAATGTGTGCTCGTATGATAGTTTAAAGATGTGTTTACTTAGGTTTTACTACTCCTTAATTATCTCCTATTGATGGTTGAGTTGTAACGTCCTTATTCTTAGTTGCGTTGTGTGTCTAAAGTTGTAGGGTATGCGTTTCTCCCTAACTCTTTGAACTTACCAAAGGGTCTCGTCTACAAAACCCACTAGGGATGATAAACTCTTACTCTAAGGCACTCTTGGATGGTTTAGCCTACAACTACTCAGGTAATCATATTCGAAGGTTGACAAAGATGAATCAAGCATTAAGTACACAACGAATGACCTATCGCATTACTAGATCATTAGTCAACTAAGATAAGAAACAACCAATCAATATTCAATAACTAAGTTTAATATTCCTAAGCAAACACACAAATAAATTAGCCGGACATGGAGAACATGCAAGCATACACACAAATAATCAAAGACATAATTGAATTGATGAAGTAAAGACTTATTTTGATGTAAAATAGGGTTTAGAACCCTAAAATACTGTACAAGATACCCTTGGTTCGGTTTTAGGTTTTTACTCTAAAACACTCTCTATAAAACTGAAAAATTCGGATTCTATATATAAGATTACATATGCGACGGCGTCACCTTATGTTTCGTGACGCCGTCGTGTCGCCGTCATTAGGGTTTCGTCTTGGCCACGTTAACCTTGCGACGGCGTCACCTTATGCCTGTGACGCCGTCCTCTTCAGCTTCTGACGCCGTCTGGGTCACATCTAGGCCGTCTGAGTTGCGACGGTCTACTCCTTTAAAACCCGACGCCGTCTCTTGAAAATACGAGTTTTGTCTTCTGACCCGTCACAAAATCCTACGACGGCGTCGCAGTTACGCAGTGACGCCGTCGCCTTCTATTTTCAGCATCTTTGAGTGTCTCGATTCTGACTTTGGCCATTTTCTTCGTATATTCGCGCCTTTTCGTCCAAATAAGTGCCATTCCAGCATTTTGCCTTCAAGAGACCTAAAAAGTGAAAAGGAACGATATTAAGCAATAACGGATACAAAAGTGATCAAATAAGGGCTAAAACGACCCCTCAAAATGCTACCTTTTAAAACCTTATCCACAACCAAACCATAAAAGTTCTCCTAAATCTTTGTTTTGCAACTCTAAAAGCACAACAACACACTTACTACTCCAGTCCGTAAAACTTTGAAAATAAAATAAAAATGTCATATATACCCAAAATACAAATTTTTGAATGCATGATGTATCTCGTCAATTATCGCTAGAATTATGAACATAAAATAATTGAAAAAAAATCAATTTTTGATTCATCAAAGCACAAGCATTATCTTAATCATCTGTTTTATAATTGACATAATAAAAAATTGAAAACTAACTAGTAATGTAAACTTTAAAAAATTTTAAAAAATCAAGTTTTGATGCAATGTATCAAGTTTTGAATGCAATGTATTAATTTTTGATGTATCAAAGCGCAAACATTAGCTTTATCACATGTTTTTATAATTGACATAATAAAAAGTTGGATATCTTTTTAGACCATAAAAATAAATAATAATAATAATAAAAAAAGAGCCAAAGACAATTAAAAAAATGAAGTATTTGTATTTTGTATACCTTTTATTATTTAAAAATTATATTAAGTTTTATAATTTTATTTTTTATGTTTTATTTTTTTTTACCTATATGTTATGTTGTGTTTTTTTAATTAAGTATTAGGTGCATGGGAAAAGGTGTTATAATTTATGAGTACCCTTCATATTCTATCATTGGTCTTATTAATCTACGAAAAAAAAATCTCTTTCATTTCTTTTGCATATTAAATAATTCTACCTAAAAAATCTCTTTCGTTTCTTTTGCACGCACTCCAATAATGTCTACTCCCATGTTCGATCAGTTTGCTAGGGTTGTGGGTTCTAAGCATCCAAAGGATATAATGATTGCATTCTATAACTCAGAATTTGAAGCTTCGAAACTTGAAGAGGAAGATTTAAAGAATAGGTCAACGGAGATTCGAAGGCGTGTTCTATGGAGGAGTGAGTTTTTGACAGAGCTGGAGTCTTTCGTTGGGTGGGATGCATATTATCATTTTGTTTCACATATTTGAAGATTCAATCAGAAGATTTGGACGATGCTTCTAAACTTCTTTATGATGCCATGAAAGTGCAGGACCGCCTTGAGGAGCTCTTGGTTATGGTTTCAGTGTTGAAGGTGATGTAGTTTTTATTCCGCCTGGTTTTCTTTTGCTTTTTGGGATAGTACTATTTGAAAATCATCTGTGAGGTTAAATTATCTTTTGATGGTGGTATTTTGTGGGGTAAAATTATCTTTTGATTCTGATGATCTTTTAGTTTTTTAGTGATTCTGATGATCTTGTGATTATGATGCATCAAGAATTACTTTAAGTACTGGAACCACGGACAGGTTTGATATAACCACGGACAGAAGAGTGTAACCACGGATGAAGACAACCGCGGCTAGTAGTATTGTGTAACCACTGATAATATATAGTAAGCACTGCTAGTCTTGTATAGTCGGTTAGTTTATTGTATTATTTAAATATGGAAAAGATATTTATCTTGTAGGTTACGTATTGTATATTGTATAGGACTTCTTAGCCTATAAAAGGAGGTCCTAGGTTAGGTTAGATAGTTGAATGTTTTATATCTAAGGTCGATACACTTCAAGGTTGCAAAACCCTAATACTGTAAGAGTATTCGTATTAATAAATAATATTGAGGTGTTGAATGTTTACTATTCTTCTTCTTAAGATTAAGTATTAAATTCCGCGTAATACTTGATAAGCTTTTGTTACAAGTCAGTTTCTATATTAGATCATTTGCTCAACTGGGATCTACAACTGGTATCAGAGCTTGTGATCTAGAAACTGTAACCAAGAAGAAGTCTGTTAATCTTTATTCAAGTAAGGTAAGATGTCTGACGAAACTCACATGGTAACTGCTTCAAAAGTACCCATGCTCAAACATGGTGAGTATCAAATCTGGAGGATGCGAATGAGGCAATACATTCGTAGGATTGATTATGCTCTCTAGGATGTTGTTGAAAGAGGAGACACTCTTCCTTTGAAGGGTGTGGATGGAAAGGAGGTTGCTATTATTAGTGAACCTGATAAAGCTAAGAGGAAAATGGAGATCAAAGCTCACAGTATTCTCTCCATGGGAATACCTAATGAGTTTGCATTGGACTTTGATCAATATGAGTCTGCTAAAGAATTATTGGATGCTCTTGAATTAAGGTTTGCTGGTAACGAAGCTACTAAGAAGTCAAGGATGAATATGCTCAAGCATCAGTTTGAAACCTTCACTGCTCTTAGTGTAGAAAAGATTGATGGAACATACAATAGACTTAAAAAACTTATTAGTCAACTGAAGGCAGTGGGTTACAAGTTCCTTCAAGAAGATATTAATTTGAAGTTCATTAGGAGTTTATCATCTGATTGGGCTATTCATACAATTGTGTGGAGAAATAAGACGGACTTTGCTACAATGACTCTAGACAATCTCTTCAATAACTTGAAGGTTTATGAGTCTGAGAATAACTTTTCTCACTCGTCTTCTTCTAATCAAAACATTGCTTTTGTATCCACTAATCACAAAAGCCCACAAGATGTATCCACTGCTGCTTATGGTATAACCACGGCTATTGCAAACAATACCACTGTTAGTGATAATGTCAGTGATGGTGCAATTTGTGCTTTTCTGTCAGATTTAACTACTAGTGTTGATGTTTTGAATCAAGATCTAGATCAAATTGATCCTGATGTTCTTGATGAAATTAACCTTCAATGGCAAATGGCAATGCTGACTCTCCAAGCAAGGAAGTTTCTGAGGAGGACTGGAAGACATGTTAGGTATGATGGTCAAAGGAGAGCTGGATTCAACAAAAGCAAGATGGAGTGCTTTAACTGAAAGAAGAAAGGTCATTTTGCTAGGGAATGTCGAGCTCCTAAAAGAATTGAAAGCATTAAGAAGACTACAGAAGAGCCTGCTGCTTCTTCAGCTTTGGTTGCTCAGGATGGACTTGGTGATTATGATTGGAGTGAACAGATTGAAGAAGGTCCAAATGCAGCTTTTCTTGCTAGTGAAGCTTCAAAAGAGCATAACTTTGCTCTAATGGCCTATGCTTCGTCTTCTGGTTCAGATTCTGAGGTATCTAATGATTCTAAAACATCTACTTGTTCTTTTAAATCATGTTCTGATAACTTAGAATCTCAAAAGGCTATCACTGAGAGTATGAGAAAAGAAGTAGAGAGATTGACTCTAGATAACTTAGGATATAGAGTTGGTCTAGAGGGTGTGGAAGAGAAGCTAAAATTCTGTATTAAATGTGAGTTTGAGTATGTAGAAAAGATCAATATACTAGGTGGTGAAATTGATCTTAAAAACAGAGAGATTAAAATGCTTAAAGATAAACTAGCAGAGGCAGAAAGTGTAAAACTAGAGGCCCTAGATGAAAAAGAAAAACATGTTGTTAGGGTTGCTAAAACACAATATGCTTCTGATCTAGTAAAGAAGCCAATAGGTCAAAAACTGTTCAAAGATGGTACTGGTTTAGGATACAATGATATGCCACCACCCCCTTTGATGAAACATGCACCACCTGCTAAAGAACTGTCATTTAGTAGTGAATTCAGTTTTAACAAACCTGTTGAAGAGATAAATAAGACTGAAACACCTAAGATAAGTTCTGATAAGTTATCTGATGCTCCCATAATAGAAGATTGGGAATCAGATTCTGAGGATGATAGAACTGAATCAACTAATTCTGAAAAGATAGAGACAGTTAAGAAAGTTGATTCTAAGCTAGTCAACCTTGAACCTAGATTTGGAGCTAAAGTTACCAAGAAAGTTGTAGAGTACAGGGAAATTCCTAGGGACCAGATGAAACAATATAAACCTAGGGGTAATCAAAGAAGCATAAATGGTCTAATTTCTAACAGATTAGGTGATGAGTTTCAATGTGTTAAAAAGGCTTGTTTTGTGTGTGGTAGTTTTGAACACTTACAAAGAAATTGTCATAAAAACAGACCACAAGGTTGGAATCATTGAAGGAGGGTAAATCATCAAAACTTTTCAAGAAAAACAAACCCTCATCCTAACAGTAACATGATTCCAAGAGCAGTGCTGATGAGGAATGGGAATACAAAATCTATTGTCACTGCTTCACCTAAATGGGTTCCAACCACTGCTATGCAAAATGTAGACACGGCTAAGCAGTGTCAAACCACTGTTAAGCAAAATATCACCACTGATTCAAAAGAAGTTTTAAAAATTCCAAAGGTGATAACTGATACAGTGGTTGGAAATCATTTTTATGCTGTTAAGGCCTCAGCAAGTTGGCAATGGAAGCCTAAGACCAAGGTTTTACCACATGTCAACTGTGCATCAATAGACCTAAAGAAATTTGAATATTTTGATGCACAGGGCAGACCCAAGTCAGTACTGGCTTGGGTCCACAAGAGGAACTAACTTGTGTAATTTTATGTGCAGGGCAATCTTCAAACTGAGCTAAAAGATAAAGGAGTTTTTGATAGTGGTTGCTCTGGGCACATGACTTGGGATGGAAGCAATCTGGAAGATTTTGAAGCTTATGATGGAGGATATGTGGCATTTGGCAATAATCCAAAGGGAGGAAAGATACTTGGCAGAGGCACAATCAGAACAGGGAATCTAGACTTTGAAAAACTCTATTTGGTACAGGGACTTAAGTACAATTTATTCAGTGTTTCTCAAATGTGTGATAAGAAAAACTGTGTACTTTTGGGGGAAACTGAGTGTGTGGTGTTATCTCCTGAGTTTAAGATGCCTGATGAGAAGTTTATACAACTTAGGGTACCTAGGAATGAAAATATATATTGTTTTGATCTTAAAGATGTTCTTCCTAAAAGGTCCTTATGTTTGTTTGCTAAAGCATCTGTTGATGAGTCAAAATTGTGGCATAGAAGGCTAGGTCATCTCAATTACAAAACAATCAATAAACTGGTAAAAGGAAACTTAGTGAGAGGGTTGCCTTCAAAGGTTTTTGAGTGTAAGGAACTGTGTGTAGCCTGTCAAAAAGGAAAACAACATAGAGCTTCTTGTAAGACCAAAATTGTAAACACCATAACACAACCACTGTTTATGCTTCATATGGACTTATTTGGACCTACCTTTGTTAGAAGCTTGAACCATAAGCAGTATTGCCTAGTTATCACTGATGATTATAGTAGATTTTCTTGGGTATACTTTTTGGCTGCTAAGAGTGAGACTAGTGAGATTCTTAAGAGTTTCATTACTAAGATAGAAAATCTAGTAAATCATAAGGTCAAAGTAATCAGATGTGATAATGGAACTGAGTTTAAGAATGATGTGATGAATCAGTTCTGTGTAGCTAAAGGTAATGAAAGACAGTTTAGTGTTGCTATAACACCACAACAGAATGGTGTAGCTGAAAGGAAAAATAGAACACTAATTGAGGCTGCTAGGACAATGTTGTCAGAGTCTAAGTTACCAACTATCTTTTGGGCTGAAGCTGTAGGAATTGCATGTTATGTGCAAAACAGAAGTAAGGTAGTGAAGCCTCATAACAAGACCCCCAATGAGCTGTTACATGATAGGAAGCCAATGATTGCATTCCTAAAACCTTTTGGGTGTCCTGTTACCATTTTGAATACCATAGACTACCTAGGCAAGTTTCAAGAAAAAGCAGATAATGGATACTTTTTAGGCTATTCTACAAACAGTAAAGCCTTTAGAGTATACAATAGGAGGACTAGACTTGTTGAAGAGAACCTACATGTTCAATTCAGTGAAAAGACTCCTAGTGTTGAGACCAAAGGACCAGACTGGCTGTTTAACATTGATATGCTAACCAAATCTATGAATTATGAGCCTATCATTGCAGGAACTTCCACTAATGTTGATGCAGGTATACAAAAGGATTCTGAAGTAGATACATCTTCAAAGGAAGCTGATTCTCCAAAGAGTTCTATTTGGTTGAAAAGTGGAAAGTTGGTTCTGTTCCTTCCATCATACACAAGCAAGGTCCCTCTGATGATGATGTACTGAATACTGGAGGCAATGTTGATCATCATCAAGATAAGGATTAGTTGTTTCAAAATAACTCAGTGTCGGTAAAAGAAATTGAAAAGAAGAAAAAGCAGTCTGCAAGCACTGCTAAGCCTACTGAAAGTGCTGATAGGCCATATGTAAATGCTGACAAGCCATCTTCTACCACTGATAGTTCAAGTGAAATTCCGGCTACAAGTACTGGAGATAGTACTTCCTTTGGACCTCATCCAAAGCCACTATTTGGTGATGAGGAGTATCCACATGATCCGAATATGCCTGATTTAATAGAGATTGATACTCCTACTGATGATGAAGACATGGATGAATTCTTCAATGCTAGTTTGACTAATTTGGAAACTGTAATTAATGAAAGTCCAATTACTACTACCAGAATTCACAAGATTCATCCCAAGGAACAGATTCTTGGAAATTTGAATACTCCTGTTCAAACAAGAAGCAGGATAAAGAACACAGAACCCTTTCCTGAATATGGGTTCTTTGCAAGATCTCTTCACAAAAGAAACAGTCATAAAGATCTGCAAAATTGCCTGTTTGCTTGTTTTCTGTCTCAAAAGGAGCCCAAGAGAGTGGAAGAAGCTTTAACAGAAGAAGGCTGGGTAGAATCAATGCAAGAGGATCTTCTTCAGTTCAAACTTCAAGAGGTTTGGACATTGGTTGATCTTCCAAATGGGAAGAGGGCTATTGGGACTAAATGGGTGTTCAGAAACAAGAGGGATGAAAGAGGAATTGTAGTGAGGAACAAGTCAAGGTTGGTTGCTCAAGGATACACACAAAATGAAGGTTTGGACTATGATGAAGTATTTGCACCAGTTGCAAGGATAGAGGCTATGAGATTGTTTTTGGCTCATGCTTCATTCAAGAATTTTGTTGTGTATCAGATGGATGTTAAAAGTGCATTTTTATATGGCACTATTGATGAGGAGGTTTATGTTTGTCAACCTCCTGGTTTTGAAGATCCTGATCATCCTGACAAGGTTTACAGGGTGAGGAAAGCTATGTATGGATTGCATAAGGCTCCTAGGGCATGGTATGAATGCCTATCTACTTATTTGATGGACAATGGGTTTAAAATAGGACCGATTGACAAAACTTTGTTCATTAGAAAGCACAAAGATGATATTGTACTGGTTCAGGTCTATGTAGATGACATCATCTTTGGTTCTACTAACCAGGAGCTATGTAGAGATTTTGAGAAACTTATGCATGATAAGTTTCAGATGAGTTCTATGGGAGAACTCACTTTCTTTTTGGGGCTACAGGTTCAACAAAGGACTGATGGTATTTTCATTAGTCAAGATAAATATGTAGCAGATGTGTTGAAGAAGTTTGGGTTTCAAGATGTAAAGAGTGCAAGTACACTAATGGAGACTCAGAAACCTATGCTACCAGATGATGGAAGTCCCAAAGTTGATTTGAAGTTGTACAGATCCATGATTGGATCTTTGATGTATCTTACTGCATCTAGGCTAGACATTATGTTCTCAGTCTGTGTGTGTGCAAGATTTCAAGTAACACCAAATACCTCACACATGAATGCTGTTAAGTGGATCTTTAGATATTTGAAAGGTCATCCTAAATTGGGCCTTTGGTATTCTAAGGATTCCCCTTTTTGATTTGGTGGCCTACACTGATAGTGACTATGCTGGAGCTAGTCTGGATAGGAAGTCTACCACTGGAGGATGTCAGTTCTTGGGAAGCAGATTAATTTCTTGGCAGTGTAAAAAGCAAACTATTGTGGCTAATTCTACAACTGAAGCTGAATATGTGGCTGCTGCTAGTTGTTGTGGTCAAGTTCTTTGGATTCAGAATCAATTGCTGGATTTTGGGTACAATTTTATGCATACTAAGATTTACATTGATAATAACAGTACAATTTGCATTATCAAAAATCCTGTTTTGCATTCTAGAACTAAACGTATTGAGATAAGACATCACTTTATTAGAGATTGTAATGAGAAAAGGTTGATTCAAATGGTTAAAATCCATACTGATTTGAATGTTGCTGATCTTCTCACCAAAGCTTTTGATGTAGGGAGGTTTCAGTATCTTGTAGTTAGTATTGGAATGATTAATCTCTAAACTCTCAAATTGTTTTGTATAAGTTTGTAAAAGTATTGGCGTGTTATTATGTAATCTTAGTATTGCTATTTCTGTTTATATCCACTGATAGTGTTGCTTCTAACCACTGATAGAGTTGATCTATCCACTGCTAGTTGTTCTGTGTTTCCACTAACCATTGTGTAGATAAAAGACAAGTCATTATAGAGATTCAAGAAGTACTGAAGTTACATTGTTCATTCAACAAAACAGTTTACAGCTTACAGCTTACAATGAAACTTCAAGTGCTAATTAAAGACTACATCTATACATGATTTTCTACTAATATTTCTACTACTACTATCCTTGCTTATATCGTTTGAATGCTGGATATGCATTTATCATATGCATGACCAGTACGACGAAGCAGCTAAGGATCAAAATGGAAAGGATGGATTGATGCAAACGAAGAAGCTGAAGCTGATTGTGGCAGATAAATGGATGATATGATATTCTTCTTGTGCTCCATCTTCTCTTTCCACCATTCAGCAACTTACTCCATCTTCCTTTTTCCCTTCCTTGTTACGATGTGTGAAGAAGCATCACGACTTGGTGCACTAAGACCAAGAACCACCTCTCTGTCCTTAGGGAGTGGTGGGTTTCTTGCTCGTGGTCTTGGTTGGGGGTTAGATGATGAAGGTTTGTGGTTTGTAGTCCTTTTCTTAGAAGAGTCATCAGAGTCTTCAGAGGCATCACTTGGATTCACCACACTATCATCTTCAGATGATGGAAAAAATGGGGATTTTCTTGGTCTTGGTTCTTGTGGAGGAAAGTAGGACTGCCATGGGTTTCCATCTTCACTTGATGATGAAGAGGATGAGGAGGAGGTTAGATCAACCACCTCTGGTTTGTTCCAACTAGGGTTCCACATTTTGATTGTCGTTGATTGGGGATTTTGGAGCAATTAGGGTTTTTAACTTTTGATTGGTTTGGGCGTTTTGTGATATTTGGGTTCTTTTTATAAGCAAAGCTATAAGTTATGCAAATAAATGAGGGGCAGGTT
Source organism: Chrysanthemum seticuspe (assembly GCA_019973895.1). Classification (NCBI taxonomy): domain Eukaryota; kingdom Viridiplantae; phylum Streptophyta; class Magnoliopsida; order Asterales; family Asteraceae; genus Chrysanthemum; species Chrysanthemum seticuspe. The sequence goes on from BPTQ01000001.1 coordinate 292,936,996, forward strand.
AAAAGTGGTTGAGGAGTTAATGAGATACTTGGGCGTTGGCTTAATCACAGTTCTAGAAGTTGACTATCTTGACTTTACTGTGGTAACCGCGGATAGGTGTTTTCAAACCGCTTCTGGTTCTCTCTAACCACTGCTAACTCTAATCTTCAACTCTGTGTTTGTTTTATGTTTGTCTTGCAGGTAAGAAGGATTTGTGTGCAAAAGGAGCTAGTGTGTGAGCTGCTTGTGTTTGTTTAAAAAAAAATAATTTGTGTAATCCTTCATATCTTTGTGAGATCATTTTTCAATTGGCACATATTTGCTTGCTCTAATTTGGACAGTTGGGAAGAGTAATCATCTGTATCCACTGATGGTTTGTTACAACTGCGGATAGCTGTTATGGAACCGCGGATACTATGATAATGTGTTTTGGATACTACAAGGGTTGTTTCGACACTTTGGCAAAAGTATATATCTCTCCCCAACATCACAGATGGATCAATTTATTTGATCTTCTAACCACTTCCAATTGGCAATACACTTAAACCCTAATCACTTTCTTTGGTTTATTCACAACACCCACTTCATATACCTCATTAATTACAATGGCTAACACGTATTCCACTTCACATAACCTTGTTGCCATACTCACTAAGGATGCTCGATCTGAAGGGTTTCATCAAATGATTGATTTCCTCGTTCACAGTTCCATTCACTATGCTTTAACAGTTGAACCTACCATTCTTAAAGCCTATATACATCAGTTCTGGAGGAATGCTAAACTTAAAAAGGTTGATGGCTTGGAGGTGTTTAGTATTGTTGTGGATGAGAATGCTATTTCTATTTCTGAGGAGATCATTAGAGAAGTTTTGAGGCTTGATGATGATGATGGTGTTGATAATCTTTCAGATGTTGAGATTGTTGCTGGTTTAGAAAGATTAGGATATACATACAGAGGTGAAAAGGTACAATTTTTTAAGAGTTTGTTTTCACAACAATGGAAGTTTTTGATTCATACTTTGTTGATGTGTATGAGTAACAAGACCACAGGCTTTAATGACTTTCCTTCAAAATTGCTACTGCTATTATTTGTTTGTCTAATGGAAGGAAATTTAACTGGTCTAGGATGATATATGAGGGGTTAGTACAGAATATTAGGAAGAAGGGTAAATACTATTTGTATCCTAGGTTTGTTCAACTGCTTGTGGAACATCAAATAGTGGAACCTGTTGAAAATGCTAGAGAGTATGAAGTACATCATATGCTTCCTAGAGTTTTTGCACATATGAGGAATCAGCCACAGAATGTTGTCATTAGAGATGTTCCTTTATTTCCTCACATGCTTACTTTGCCTACTGATTCTGAGTTTAATGAAGGTCTTGCATCATGGACTAGGCGAACACAGGGCACTAAGCTTCCTCAGGCTAGTGTTAGTGGTATAGTTAATGAGGCTGTCACATGGAGTGGAGGTGACATGATTGGAAGGGCTTCCACTACTGATTTATGCTTTGATGCTGGTCAGGATAGTGGAAACATCAATAAGACCCAACCTTTGGCAACTCCTAATGTGGAGAGTTCTTTTGAACTTAACACAGGTGGAGGTATCCCTAGCCAAATGGCTGCTACAGGGTCCATAGTTGATCAGGCTCGGTCTGGTGCTATGTCTTCTATATCCAAGGATTCACCTCTCGGAGCAGTTAACACAGCTCGAAGTGATGAGGATAGATTGGAACCTGACAATGAATTGACGGTTACTGACTTTGTACATGATGACTTTTCCAATGAACCAACTCTCAGACCAGTTCACACAAGTCGAAGTGGGGAGGATATTCTTGAACGTTTAAATGAATTGAGGTAAGGATATTCGGAGGTTGAAGCATAGGGTATTGGTTTTGGAGAAAGTGAAAAGACCTGAAGTTGCTGTTTTGAAAGCTATGAGACGAAAGAAAAAGAAGGTGGACTCCTATACTGCTCTGAATGTGCAGGATGTATCCAAACAGGGGAGGAGTGATGGCATGAATTCAGGGGAGGCTGTGGATGTATCTGTTAGTGTACCTATGGAAGAAGATGTTGATAGTGGAGATCAAGATTTTTTGGTTTCTGATAAAGATGGGAATGAGGTTGTTCTTGAAAAATTGAAGAATGTTGAAGTAGTGCAGAACATAACAACTGATAGTATACCTGAAACCATGGTTAGTACTCTTGTAACCACTGATGCACTTTCAGACTTGGCTATTGTTCCTACTACTGTCACACCCACTGCTATCATAACCACTTCTAATGTTGTCACAACTCTCTCTATATTACCACCTAAGCCTAAAGAAGTAAAGAAAGAAGCTGCAAGTACACTGATTAATCTGAGCAAAACATCATCTATTTCTACACCAATCATTGCACCTGCTTTATCTGTTCAATCTACTGCAACCAAATCTAAAGGAAAAAGTTTGGTTATTGGTGAACCTTTGAAGAAGAAAGTGGTTCAATCTGATGTTGGAAAAGGTAAAGAGGTAGTGCTGAAGTTGAAAAATAAAGCAGAACAAGAGGCTTATGATGCAGAGTATGGAAGAAACTTGTTGGCTGAAGACCAAGCAGCTTTGGATAAAAGAAAGAAAGAAGAGGAGGAAGCTAGTGAGAAATGGTTAGCTATATGGTATGACTCACAAAACTATCTTCAAGCTTCTTTAAAAATACTTGATGAGTTTACTGCACAAGAATGGAAACTGTTGGATGATGAGGAGAAAGCTAGACTAATGAATGAATGGGCAAGGAATGTGAGCAAAACAAAGAAACAGGTTATAAGAAAGAAACCTCCTACTATGGCTCAGATGAGAAATGTATTGATGAAGATTATCAAGAATTCAGGCATTTATGTTTCTGATAATCTTAGTAGATGCTCATTTGAAAGAATTTTGGAAATTTATGAGAGATGTATGAGGATTAATAAAGATGATTCTGTCCGATGAATTCTAAAAAGGAAAAAGAGTGGATTAAAAAGGATGATGAATGGATTCAAAGTAAAAGAAAGAGAAAATATGAGGTTCAAGAGACATCTGATTCTAAAAGATTGAAAGTTGTTGCAGATGAAAATCAAATTATTTCTTATGAGTTTAAGCTTTTAGTTGGAAGTGAAGGAGTTTGGAAAATTCAAAGACTCAACAATGAAGTTTCTGAGTATAATAAATTTTCACAAATGCTTCAGTATTTTGATAGAGATGATTTGATGAATCTTTGGATACTTTACAAGAATAAATTTGGTGAAGTACATCCAAATGATTATCATGAGAGGCTGATGTATCATAATTTGAAGATTCTATTTGAACCTACTCATGATGAACCTGAATGGCAAGGACTCTACAATGGTCAAGTTACTAGATGGTTTTTATATCAAACTTGTGGAGTTCATGTTTTAACTGTTTCTGGAAAGGTTATTCATATGCTTGTAGAAGGTGATTATCCTCAACTGAATAAGCATCCAGGAATAATTGCTCAGATGTTGAAGCCTGGTTGTATCAAGATGTTAGTATCTTATGCTGGTCAAGCTTATGATTTGTTGCTGAAGTATGAGAAGATACTTAAAGCTAGTAAGTGTTTGGCTACATCCTCCAATTCAGATGTTTTGTGCTTAAAGAAAACTTGAAGAATTCTGTTGGAATTTATCAAGTTTAGGGGAGGATTGTTGGGTTTTAGGTTCCTTGCATCAAGAATTACTCAAAGTACTGGAACCACAGACATGTTTGATATAACCACGGATAGAAGAGTGTAACCACGGATGAAGACAACCGCGGCTAGTAGTATTGTGTAACCACTGATAATATATAGTAAGCACTGCTAGTCTTGTATAGTCGGTTAGTTTATTGTATTAGATAAATATGGAAAAGATATTTATCTTGTAGGTTACGTATTGTATATTGTATAGGACTCCTTAGCCTATAAAAGGAGGTCCTAGGTTAGGTTAGATAGTTGAATGTTTTATATCTAAGGTCGATACACTTCAAGGTTGCAAAACCCTAATACTGTAAGAGTATTCGTATTAATAAATAATATTGAGGTGTTGAATGTTTACTGTTCTTCTTCTTAAGATTAAGTATTAAATTCCGCGTAATACTTGATAAGCTTTTGTTACAAGTCAGTTTCTATATTAGATCGTTTGCTCAACTGGGATCTACAGAGCTCTTGATTATGATGGAGGTATTTTGTGGGGTTAAATTATCTTTTAACTATGATGTAATTATTATAACTTATTAATATAACTTTTATTAATATAAGTGTTTTTTTTTAACGGCCCATCTCGTTCTTATATAAGCGTAAACATACAAATAAGTATAATTAAAGGGGTGTTCATGGTCTAAAATTGGACGGGACCGGCAAAGACCAAACCAAACCTAGCCTAATTATGCAACAACCGAATACCGAGACGAACAAAATGTGGTCAGTCCAAATACGCTAAAATGTCCTGTTTGTATGTCAAACCAGACTGGAATGATTCGAACCAGACAAATACCGGTCTGGTCGGTTTTATCGGTCGGTCCAATCGATCAAATCAGATAGCTCAGCCTTAAGTAGAATAAAAAAATGTACTCTTATTTTAACAAACTATATTTAGTGATCCAACAACTATATTTATAAAAATAAGATTCCTCGAAATCACATTTTTAATCTTCAAGTTTCAATAATATCACATTATAAACAAAAATAAAACGTAAAAAACTTGAATATCACATAAAATAGAAAAAAATTAATTTGTTCGGGTTTTATGTTTTCATACTGATCGGGTTACAAAATGAACAACCTAATATATATATGATGGCCAAGAAAAAAAGAAATCATAATTTGACAACAAATTCTGTTATTCAAATCGCCGAATTGTTAGGTATATTTGCTTAGTTTATCTTACAACCTTTTATAATATTACCAGTTTTAATATCAGAATAACTACTTAATGCAGTTACTCTGATATTAAAAATATCATTAATATGATAGTTATTCTGATATTAACACTGGTATTATTATTATTATTATTAGTATTATTATTATTATTTTATTATTATTATTATTATTATTATTATTATTATTATTATTTTGTTATTACATGTGTCCTGATTTCTTTAACAAAAACGAGAAGTAATAGAAGGAAGAAGAAGTTTAATTTTATTAATAAATTACTAAAATCTTATTATGAAAAAGATGATCCTTCAAGAAGAAGAACAAAAAGAAGAAGAAGAATACGACAAGTAGGGAAAGGTATTTTTGAAATTTGTTATGTTCATTAAATTATGTGATTTTAGATGATGAAAATATAGTTACATTGCTATTAGTTAGAAAACTGATATATATTTGTTAATATGAAGATGGTGAAGTTTTTAGTTGTTAGGCAATAATTGTATTTAGATGTTAGCAAACTCGAATTATTCGCCAATTGTTAGTTTTACTTGTATCAATAGTCGCTCCTTTTAATGATGATAATGTGGTGCAAATACTCAAATACTTGTATCAGTAGTCAAACTTAATTGCAACTTTTACCAATAATCATCAAAGAATTCCTCCTTTACCCCTAATTGTAAACTTCGAATAACTAGTTATACTTTTAAATATGGTTTGCCATAAGTTTAGGTCTAATGCTTACCATTGCGTTGATATATGTTAATCACTTGGGTTTGCTTACTCTTCTTTGAGTCTATGGTCTTTGTTTTAGTCTTCGATTTGCTTTTGTGCACTTTTTCTTTTGATTTTGCGCGGTTTCCTGTTTTTCTTACTGCCTTGTTTACTAATTTTGCAATATGTCATTTGCCTCCCGACGCGTAATTTTGCATTCTCATGTTGCTTAATGACTTTTGCTATCATTTCTTTGCTCTGTCAACTGTCTATCCAATATCCTGCCCACGCGTGATTGTGTTTGTTGTTGTTATGTGCATTTCAATTCATTTTTTGTCATACACCTTAAGATAAATGACACATAAAATTATTAATAAGTACATATGTTTGAAAATCTTTATGTTTTTTATTTCAGAAAAAACATATAACACAAATTTATCTGATGATAATGATATATCAATTAACATCGAACATACTAATGATGAAGAAGAAGATGAACCTAATGAATATGATCTTGCTGATGATATTGAAGAATATGAAATAAAAGATGATAATGATGATGATGAAGAGGAAGAATTTAACTTTGATGACGAAACTGATAGTGATGAAGAAGATTCTGAAAATGATGATGATGATGGTGAAATAGATAATGAGTATGAAGCAGCTAAAGAAGATGAAGATTGTGAAGGAAATGAAGCACAAAAAAGAATAGAAGATTTTGAATTTAATAAGAGGAAGAACAAAGAAGTTGGAGAAATGATTCATCAAAGGTTAACCAAAAGAAGTTGGAGAGTATGAAGCATCAAGAAAAACTGTTTGAAGGTGAATGTTCTACTCCAAAATTGGTTAAAAGTAATGTTGTGTTTAAGAACAGGGGGTCTCCAACTCAATTATTTAAAGTTATTCGATTCTTAAGATTAGATGCTAATGCGTGCAAAGTCTTAAAAAAGATGGGATTCGAAAGTTTACTTGATTTAAAAATTAATAGCATTCCAAGTAGATTAGCACAACATGTAATACAAAACTTTGACGAATCAACCATGACAATGAAACATTGGAAGGGAGAGATTAAAATAACAAAAGAATCAGTTAAAGAAATCCTTGGTTTTCCATGCGGTGGTATGCAATTACGACGACCAGAGAGAGTGAAAAGTGAAGATAAATGTGTTAAAAGTTGGAGAAAGCAATTCAAAGTCTTGGAGAAGGATACAAATAAGGTGAAACCAAAATTTGTTGTAGAAAGAATTAGACAAAAAAAATAGAGGAAAAATCTTTATGATAAATACACTTGTTTTGATTGCTATTGTATTATTTGAGGCAATGAAAGACGGAACCTCAAATCAAAGGATTTTGAAATCTATTTCATCAGATCATGGAAAGATTAATCAAATGGATTGGTGTGGATTTTAATTGATTTCTTGAAGAAATGTAAAAAAGAATGGGATCCGAACAACAGAAAATCGTATCATTGTGGACCTTTGACATTCCTTACGGTAATTACTCTTCTTTCTTTTTTTCTTTCTTTCTTTTTTTTAAATTTATTTGTTTATTCATTTACGTTTTGCAGCTATTTTATGTTCAAAAGATCCAATGCAATTTCATTGATATCGATTATTCTCTTCCACCATTGAAAACATGGAATACTGAGTTACTCAGAATCAGAGAAGCATCAGAGTTTGATTACTTGGTGGATAGAAGTCACTGTGATAACAAAACGTCTAATGAAAAGAGTTTGTTGAATGATGAGCCAAAAGATGGAGGAGAGGTATCAAAGGATAAGTTGAAGGATGGAGTAAATGTCTTAACGACTAAAGAAGTGAGTACAGAAGAAAATAAAAAGAAAGAAAAAAAGAATGAGAAACTTGAAGTTAAAAAACCTGTTAATTTAAAGGTATTTTTTTATTATTAAATTTTACATATAATAAGTAAACATTTGTTGCTTTAAAAAGAAAATTACATGTCCTATTTCTTTTGGTTGCTTTTAGGAAACTTGGAAAATGCAGAACGATTATTTGCTGGTGCATCACATGTTGCTTCTGCATGCAACAACCTAGTGTGTTTCTTTTGTAGTTTTCTCTGATTTTGAATTTTGATATCCGATATTATATTACTCAACATAACTTCAATTTATAGAATAGGCAACCATTTTATAGGATTCCTCTTTTGTGTGACTTTATTTTTTACTCAACATACCTATTTGCTTATTACAACTTGTAGATTTATTGTTAAGATCAATTGGAACTTGGACTTATTATAAGATGTTCTAGCTTCTTTGACAATCTGTAGGATCAGGTCATACAACACATATAAAGTATGAGAATTTCAAAAGTGTATTTCCTCTGAGAGAGTTTCTACTGCTGCTAGTGATTTAGTTTCTATTGCTATAAACATATGTTTGTTTAAAATAAAGTTACATGTTATACTCGTTTTTTAGGAAAAGATGGAAAATGCAAAAAGATTAATTGCTGGTGAATCACATGTTGCTTCTGCATGCAAGAACCTGGTGTGTTTCTTTGTTGTTTTCTTTGATTTTGAAATTTTATAAATTGTTTTTATATGAGATATTATATTATTCAACATAGCTTCATGATTAGTTTGATAATATTACTCCCCATACGTACGTTTTGATATCAACTATTATATTTCACTGCTTATCTACAAGTTACAGGTATTTAAGGATAAACAAGGAAATGTATCAACGCGTACTTGTATCCAACGCGTTAATAAGCATACTGAAGATTTTAAGAAGAAACGTATTGAAATGAAAGAAGACAAAAAAGATATTTTGAGAAATGTTGATGATGAAAAGGTATATCTTTAATACAAATATATATTTTTAATTTTCTTTTAATTAAAAAGTTATATTTATAAACAAAACATAATTAATCTGATATTTTGATGATGATTTAACTGGGCTTTGTTCGCAAAACAAAGAATAGCTTGTTTTTGTTGGAAACTTTAATAATAGAAATGAAGGATTCACTTAAGAAAGGATTATCAAACTTTCCGAATTCAAAAGAAGTTGAAGGATTAAAAGATGAGTGGGATCGTGTGATAAATGGAGCAAAACGAGTAAAGCTTAATACAGAATATTCAAGACTTTAAAAATATGAATCTGAATCAGTTTTTTTTTTTTTAAATTGTAGATAGTCAAGTAAATTTGAGTCATCAAGAAAAGAAGTTTGATATTGGGAAATCTGAATCAATATTCATGAAAAAGAAAAGCAAACTTTTGATGAAATACCCTCTTTTGATTTGGGTTTTAAATTATATTCAAATCCAGGTGAAGAAGTAACACTATGTAAATCATTAGAAAAGGTTAACTTAACACCACAAGAAGAAAAACCAAATCTGAAAAATGTGGAAATTGTTTCTCTTTTAACACCTCCAGAAGAAAGTCAAATGATTTTAGAATTTGACGAAATTCAAGCATCAACAGAAGAATTTAATGCAGCCAATGCGTTATTCAGTATGAGCCAAAATCCAATGTAAGTTTCAAACAATATAACCTTTTTAGTGTTTTTGTTTATAAACAATACAACTTTTTTTTTGTTTATGTTCATTAATATAACTTTTTTAGTGTTTTTGTTTACAAATATAACTTTTTTGGTGTTTTTGTTTTTTTTGTTTTTGTTTATTAATATATAGGGAAACAATATTCCAGCTACAAGATTCTCCTTTTGGAGTAGAACGTGCAAAATTTGAATCTTTTTATTATGAACAATGGATATTTTCTGATATCGTAGATATGTGGTGCATTTTGCTCAATAATAGAGAATGTAGACTATCTAGTAATGCTCCAAAAAGATTGTTCTGTAACACACAAGTTACGGTATGATTTTTATTTTTTATTATTTTTTTTAATATTTTCCAGTATCATAGATAAGTGAATTTTAATATATATATATATATATATATATATATATATATATATATATATATATATATATATCATTGAATATTGAAAATATGTCAAAAGACGTAGATATGAATCTTTTCAAGAAAGTTTGTATTTAGCTGGATGCCTTGAAGATGATTCTTTAGCAAATTTGTTAAACGTTGATTTGGTAAGTTATTTGGATTATTTTTTTTCTGTTACCAAATTTGTTAAATCAAAATAACTGTTTATCTATAATATATATTTTAAATGACTTATATTTTCAATATCAATGTAGGTGTTTTTCAATATAATTCGGGAATCTCATTACTACATCATTTGTTTCAATCTAAAGAATGAGAAGATTGAGATAATGGATAATAGATTAACACATACAAAAACTTGTGAAGGTTCCAAAGTTTCTGAATTAGAGCTAATAAAGAAATTATATGGAACTCTGCCGACAGTTCTTGTAAGTAATCATATTTAGCTTGCATTACTTTAACCTTTTACTTTTACATTGCTGATAGCTACAAATGTCGAACTTGATTAGACTTTGATCTTAATTTTCTGCATCAAATCAGTTAAGATAGGTTGCATATTGAATAATATAGTTACATTAGTACTTATATTAGCTTAATTCAGACTTCAAAAAGTCACAAAAGTCAGTTCATAAGATTTTACTAAAAAAGTCAAAATTTCATTTCAAAAAAGGTCCTGCACATATCTGATATACTGCACTTATGAAGAGATCAAATGATGTTGAAAGTGTTTGAAAATTGGTTTTTATGTTAGTTTGAAGTTCAATCTCAATCTTTTTTTGGTTTAAAATTATTTACAAAAGTAATTTAGATGGTTAAATTTGGTTTCAAAAAGCTGTGGTGCACAATGTTTTACCCTGTAGATAAGTGGACTTCTGTTCTTATTACAATTACCACATATGACCCAAAAACTTTGAATCTACTTCTTCTATTCTGTCATCGAGTCTTTGCAGACTCTAGAATGAATGAGCTTGTCATCAATACTTTTCTTTTAATATTTATTTATATTCCTGTATTTATTTTTTCAGACGAATTTCTTATGTGAGTATTTGAAAAGAAAGAAACATCCAAAAGATCGATATACGAAGTTCTGTAAACCAAGTATACTGAAACTGCCATGGAGAACAAGACAAAATTCAAATGATTGTGTAATTTTTTCCATGAGACATATGGAGATCTACTATGGTCAAAGAGTTGAAAAATGGATATCTGGATTTAAAAATGAAAGTCCAGAACAGCAAGGCCAAATCAAGACTCTGAGAAAAATATATGATGCTAAAATGCTTCTATCTGATAATAATATTCATAGAAAAAAATAATTTCTGAATCGAATGAATTTTTAAATCTTTTTTCAGAATAAAAACAACTTCGCTTAAAGATAAAATCAGAAAAGTTCATGAGAATGAGATTTTCTTCTTTTTGGAAAAATAGAAAAACAACTGAAAATCAAATATGGTTGATGCATTGAAGGTTTTGAAATATTTGCAACGTTTACTTTCTTTTAAATGTAATTTTGCGGAACGCTAAATCTTGAAAAAGAATATATCTTTGATTCATTGTAACTGTAATAAACAGAGATGTATACATTTGTTGATATTCATTAGAAATCTTTCTTTTTTATTTACTTAATTTTTGGTATTGGTTATTCTTAATTTTTGGTATTTAGAGGATGGTTCCAAAGACTTACCAGGATTAACTATCTTCTCATATTTCCTTAGTAACCTGTAAGCTAGATCATCAAAGGGTTTTTGTTAATTGATATCATATGTTGGAAAATTAAGTGCACTTGTGGTATTAGTTCACACCTGGGATTTGTACTGCTAGTGTACTCATTGATCGTTCTGCTGCTAGTTTATTGGATCGTGCTACTATATTGGTTCCTACTGCTAGTATTTGTTACTACTGCTAGGTTGTGTTTTTTAAAATAAATCACTTTCTTAGCCCATCAAAAAAGCCCAGCCCGTTAATATATAAAAAGAATTTTAACACTGAAACCCTAGTTTGTTTCGTCTTCATTTTCATTTTGATTTTCAACGGTAAAGCCGCCTTCTTAAAATTATTTATTTTTGTTTATTTATTTATTTATTTAGACTATACTTTGTTTGTTTATCATTTCTTTGTTTTAATATTATCAGGTGATAGTTTAGATTAAATTTGGTTATTAATGGCTTCAAAAGGTTTGTTTTTTTGTTTTTTTTTTTTAAATTTCTTGGCTTTTAATATGTACTTCTTTAGTCATTTTGAAAAACATAATGTTTACTTAGTTTTTGAGTGTAATTTTTTTTTCTCATGTGAAAAATTATTCCAAATCTTTGTTTGATAATATTCATGTTTTAATCAAAAAAACATTATAACTAACATCATATATTCTTGTTATTGTAGATGCTACTTGTAAAACTAATCAATCCAGTGATTATGGTATCTTATCTTTACTTTAGTTAAAATCTTTATTTTATATTATTCTTTTGAAGTTGTATTTATTTTTATAGTTAAACCTGAGAGACAAATGGGAAAGAGGTGTAACACACAAATGGCAAGGAGGTATAAGGGTAAAATTCAAATTGGTAATGCTAGTATTGTGCTTGGATTATTCTCAAGTCATTTTGATATTTTTTATTTAAATTTGGATTATTGGACTTGGCCTTTATCAAATCTATTAATTAGAATAATATATTTTTTCAGAACAGAATTTGTAGTTTAATTTATAGTTAAACCTGATAAACAAATGGCAAGGAGGTGCACGGGTAAATTTTCAGTTTGTGAACAAATGCAGCAATATCTCTGTATACATACACCTTTCTTGCACATGTGAAAATATTATTTATATTTTAATGAAACAGGTTCAGAAACTCATTCTAATCCATCTTTTTGGAAAGTAAATTGTTATGTTTATGATTTTAAAGAAGTTTCTAAAAAACATAATGTGATTTTAGGTTAGAAATATTTAAAAAAGTAATATTTTACATGATTTAATAAGTAAAGAATTGAATTATATAAATATTTTACATGATTTAATTAAACAGATGAAGACAATAATAATGATCATTTATGGGAAACAATTGAGTGTGATGTTACAAAGTATGCTGAAGCTTCTAAACAACATTTTCATAAAGGTTAGAGAAAATTGCAAAACTATAGACTATTACAAAATTTGATATTCGGAAACTAGTATTATTCAATTAAATTTCTCAAAAATGTTATTTTTTCAGTCAGTGAATACACTCTTCCAGGGTTTCTATATAGTAACAATGAAGAAGAAATAGGTAAATTAATCTACATTAGTTTTTTTATTCTTAAACATTTTTAATGAAAAAAAAGTGATTTAACTTATACTTTAATTAAACTGTTGAAATAAGTGATGATGATAAAGACGTCGATGATCATAAGGACGTTGTTTTAATTTCATCAAGTTAGAAAAATAAAAAGTTACCTTAGAGCATTCTATATTTATTTTACACAAATTAAATGTTCGGCCACTATTGCCACAATAGTCTCATCTATTACTTCTTTTGGCCGGTAGAGATGACTTAATTATGTGAATATTTTAATTTTTATGTTCTTCTTTGTATTCAGTTCAATGATTAAATATTTTTTGTTTTGTTTTTCTAATTAGATGAAGATTGTTCAAATCATTCCTAAACGTGAAGAAGGAATGCAATTTCAGGACTCCATATTCCATGTTTGTAAGCATGATATGGATAACGGAAGTTCATTTGTGAAATTATGTAATGTGGATAATTAGCATTATATGACTTTTAGAACATCATGTGATATGTTATGTGGTATGTTTTGGTGTATGTTTAGGCGAACATGTTATGTTTAATTATGTAATGTCGATGGTTATGAAGAAAGAACTATAATTCTTAATGGTATTGATATGTTAGGTGTTTTTATATCCTCAAGCACCCTGTAACAACCAATGTAAAAAGGTTTGTAGCAATCAGGTTGCAATACAGTAGCAATCAGATTCACATATTAATTTAAACTGCATTGTCTTAACATAACGAATATAAATTCAAACAGAATCACCAAAACAAAACAACTCCGTAATAAAAAAATCAAATACCAATTCAAACAAACTAAACATTGAAGCAGCTATCATTGGATTTAAACTTTTTCTAAATTATCATTAGATGTTCCATTTGGATGTTCCTTTGCTTTTCTTGGTCGAAACATTCTTTGTCTTTTCATTGGCCTTGAAATGTCTGAATCTAATTATGTTATTTGATTAACAGATTCTTTTACACCTTCATTTGCAATATAATATTTTAAAGCCTTATTTGAATCATCCTGAAAAAAAAATAGTCAAATTTTTAAAAAATGAATATCATAAGTTTAGAAAAACAAACCATTGAATGAGCTTTAATTTTCCTATAAGTATGAGATCTTTCATAACTTTTCAGACCCTTCTTTCCTTTAACATTTGCGTTGACTGGTCATTTATCTTCAATGTATTGAATATAAAAAACATATTTAAAACTTAATTTAAAAAAAGTAAAATGTATTATACAGATAAAAAGTTATATTAATCATAACCTCCGTTTAAGAGTCTGTCTACTTTTTGAAACTCATAAAGCAAATCAGAAGTCCAGTATTCAATAGCAGGACCGTTGTAGATTAATTCAGCATACAACAACTGTAAAAAGAAAAAAATATATACATTAAAATGTAAACAATAGAATGTAAAAATGAAATGAAAATAAAAATCATACCGATAGAAAAGTAATAGGTCCACAATAATAGTTTGCATCACTCGTGTCGTATTCGTTCCATTTTTTTTACTATCTTTCAAACAATCTAAAAGATATGAACACCAATCCAATTTTATGATATCATCATCAGAATCTGGAATGAGTGACAGTATCTTTTGGCAAGCTACACTCCCAGGTAAAAAAAGATAGCTCGAAAGGACAACCATAAAGTTTAACACAAACATTCGATCAGTGTTACCATTATCCAAAATATTATTAATATCAATTTCTAATGATATTATTAACAATTTGTCTCTTTCGAATTTTTATATCGATGAAATTGGTTTCTCCAAGAGAGTATAGTTGGGTTGGTTGTTTGTACTCTTTTAATAGAATTTATTTTGTTCTTGCCCATTGGAAATCCCATTATTGCATTAACTGTCTCTCTTTTGATTTCAATGTTTCCACACATCAAGTTTAAAGTCATACTATCTTCATCAAAGCAATCAACAACTTTAAATCCAAGCCTAGAAGGTATAGCACAAATCTTCATTCCAAGCAAAGAACTGAATCCCATTTCTGACATATTAGAAAGAAGATAAAAAAGTTGACTTGGAGATCCCCTAGTTCTGATTGTTAGTATACTTTCATTGTAAACACAAGCATGATCTTCAACATCAATATCACTAGAAATTGATGTTACTTTATTTATAATCCTTGTTGATGTTCTCCTTGAATTAATATCAGTTTTTTCTTTCTGAAGACTCAACCTTTCAGATCTTATAACTACTAATTTTCTTTTAGAATAGCTGAATCTGTTTTTTTTCTAAAAGTTCTCGTTGAATTGACTATGTTTCTCATTATTTGAATTCTTTTCCTTGTCATTAAATTAAAATATTATCAAAAGTATATTAAAAACCTCATATCAGAATAACAAACTATCAAAATAACAATCCTCATATCAGAATAACAAACTATCCTCATACTTAGAATAACAATATTTTATAAACTTTAACAAATCCTCATATCAGAATAACAGAATTCACATATATTATCAACTTCAACAATCTTCATATCAGAATAACAAACTTAATATCAGAATAAATATCATACTAACGATAAGAAAAATCGAAGTGTAACTATCTTCATACTTAGAATAAGAATATTAATATCAGAATAACTGAATAACAAAAATCATGCTAAATTATAGTAATATTTTGTGATAAAATATATAACCTTAAAGATATTTATATGTGTGAAATGTAATAGTTGCACTTTTAATCTGTAAAACAGAAGTGTCATGGAAGGCTACTTATTAGTCTCTTGGTTTTCTTGATAATGATTATAAAAACTGCAACTGCAAAATAGTTACCACTGCATCATATTCAACTCAAAATACCTGTAATCTTTGTAGAATATTGTAGGCACGTTGGTAGACATGATTACAGATTCTACGGGATTTTATAATTCTTTGATTAAACCGGGAAATATATTCTTTCACGAGATTTTACTAAATCAAAAGAAAAACCGTAAAATGTAACACGATGAAATGACAAGTCTCAATAGACAAGTAGTATACTCGACAAGTCGTACCCTGATGAACTCGCTTTGAAGACAACTCGCTTAATAGACAAATCGCATAAAGAGACATCTCGCTTAATAGTGATAAAGTTTTAAAATGTACCTTTTTGAGAGGTCGTTTAAGCCCTTATTTGATCACTTTTGTATCCGTTATTACTTAATATCGTTCCTTTTCATTTTTTAGGTATCTTGATGGCAAAATCCTGGAATGACACTTATTCGGACGAAAAGGCACGAATATACGAAGAAAATGGCCAAAGTCAAAAATCGAGACACTCAGGCTGCTGGAACTGAAGGGGATGGCGTCAGGCACAAACTAGTGACGCCGTCGGACAACTTTTGTGATGGCTCAGTAGCCAAATTGCTCATATACAAGTGACGGCTTCAGGTTTTAAAAGAGTAGAACGTCGCAACTCAGACGGCCTAGATTTGATCCAGACGATGTCAGAGACTGAAGGGGACGGCGTCACAGGCATAAGGTGACGCCGTAGCAAGACTAACGTGGCCAAGACGAAACCCTAGTAACGGTGACCCGACGGCGTCACAAATCAAAGGGTGACGCCGTCGCATTTGTAATCTTATATATAGAATCCGAATTTTGTAGTTTGCAGTGTGTAGTCTTTGGAGTAATAACCTAAACCGAACCAAGGCTGTCTTGTATAGTATTTTAGGGTTCCATACCCTATCTTACATCAAGATAAGTGTTTTACTTCATTAATTTAATTATGTCTTCAATTAATTGTATGTATGCTTGCATGTTTCCCATGTCCGGCTAATTTAGTTGTGTGTTTGCTTAGGGAATATGAAACTTAATTATTGAATATTGATTGGTTGTCTCTTATCTTAATTGTTAATGATCTAGTATTGCGATAGGTCATCCGTTGTGTAGTTGATGCTTGATTAATCTTTGTGAACCTTAGCTTATAGTACCTAGAGTCATTCTAAGCTAAACAATCAGAAGAGTACCTTAGTGTTAAGTTTATAAATCCTAGAGATTTTGTAGGCAATAACCTTTGGTAGTTTCAAAGAGTTAGGATAAACGCATACCCTACGACCTTAGACACACAACACGATTAAGAATAAGGACGTGCCAATTCAACCATCTATAGGAGATAATTAAGGAGTAATAAAACCTAAGTAAACACATCTTTAAATCATCGTACGAGCACACAATAATTAGACATAGACTACCCACTAGATTAGATAATTAGATAAGTAGAAGTAATCAGTAGAAATACCAACCCCCCAAATCCAAACCCCGAGATTCGTACTTTTTCATTTCCTAAAAAAAACATAAAAAGATATAAAATGATATTCCTCAACCCCAACCTTGGCGTAGTAACTTCTCACTAGCATTCCTATTCCCCTAGAGAACGATATCAATTCCCGTGGCTTACCCTAATACTACACTACAACGATTAGGTTCACTGCCTAGGGTGTTGAAAAACTTGATCGAAGAAAAGGAAGTTTCTTTGACCCCGAACGACGCGTGTAGCGTTATCAAGTTTTTGGCGCCGCTGCCGGGGAATAGAATAGCTAGTTAGGAGTCCACCTCATTTTGGTTTCCTTGCTTGATTCCTATCAAGTAATATTTTTTCCCATTTTTTAGCTTCCTCGTAGTATATCCCCCTTCTTTGTGACCTTTCTTCGTGACCCCATCACTTTTCATCATGGAAGGTGATAACCAACCACCATTCATCAACCTACCACCAAATGACCCGCCAAGAGGCCGTACTATTGGTTAATACTCGAGACCAAGCCACCAAGGCTATAGGAACACCATTGAGCTTCCCGACCAAGCCCAAACTATGGCCCTGCAATCCGAAACCATCCGGTTGGTGAAAAATGGATGTGCATTCCATGGACTTCTTACCGAAGATCCTAATCAGCATCTTAAGGATTTCCTTAAAATTGTCGATTCCATCGACCTCGATGCTACTACTCGGGAGACCACGCGTCTGCGTCTCTTCCAATTCTCTCTACGAGACCAAGCTAGTAATTGGCTTGAGCGACTTCCCGCTGGCTCCATCTCAAGTTGGGATGATCTCACCTCTCGCTTCCTTGCTCAATTTTTCCCACTGAGGAGAACCACTAAGCTTAGGAATGATATCTTGATGTTCCAAAAATGTCAAGGTGAATCTCTCTACGAAGCATGGACTCGATTCAAGGACTTAATCCATAAAGTCCCTCATCACGGCATTGATCTTTGGCTCCAAGTCCAACTCTTCTATGATCATGTCAACTTCCCCATCAAGCGATCCATTGACCAAGCGGCCGGTGGAAAACTTAGTGATCTTACCGCGGAAGAATCATGGGGTATAATAGAGGACCTTGCTCTCTATGACAACGAAAGTTGGAATGACCACCGTGATTTGCCCAAAACAGTTAAGGCAATCTCCTTGCCTCCCATTGACTCACAATCTTCCGACCGTAGGATGCTCGAGCTTGAAGATCAAGTTAAATTCCTAATGAGCTCCTACGAAAATCCTAAGTCTTCACGCCATGTGAACAAATTTTCTTCCTCGTGTGAGCCATGTTTGATCCTCATAACATGCGCACTTGCACCAGATTCCCCGAACAAGCTTCCGTTGATTACGCATCCTCGCGTACTAATGGAATGGGAGGAAGATTCCCTACAACACCCGGTCCTAGGGCTTTTAATGACACCCGAGAAGCATGGAAGGGGAAGCCCGACTTCTATTGGGGACAAACCATAGAATTCACATCCAATGATTTCTCATGGCCCCCATCTCACGGTCCTAACCAACAAAACATTGAGGGGATGTTGCAACACCTAGTCGCATCCCAAAAAGCTCAAATAGCTCAGCTCTCGAACCGTTTTAACCAACAACTAGCCGAGATGGATAGGAAGATAAATAACCTCTTGAAAGCCATGACCAATAGTGATAGGAAGGTTAATGCTATCTCAACCCCTGAAACTTCCGGTGTAGAGATTAAGGACCCAAGTAAGCTAGCTAAGCACGTTCAATTCGTTAATACCATCACCTTAGCAAAACCTAATAGAACAAATGATGAAGCGAACCATGAAACGATACTTGAGGTTAGTGAAACACCGAGGAATGAAACAACCGAGGAAGTAGATGAAGTAGAAAATGACTATTTCAATAAGTTTCCTACAGAAGAAGAACTATCTCGCCAACCTCACTTAGTGTGTGACCTCCATCACATGTATGTTACGAGCACTAGTACAAAAACGGTATTTGGTCACGCATGGTCGAAATGAAACGGCCACACATTCGCATATTTGTGTGGCTGAAGGTACGAAAATTGACAACATTTACCAATTAGTCACACATGAAAATTTTGATTGTGTGACCATTACAACTGTATCGCCACACAATTGAACATTGTGTGGCTAAAGGTATTTGGTGATTTTGTTTCAGATCATTTAGCCACATATGAATTCGGAACGCGTGACAAATACAAGTAACCTTGATGCGTTAGTCACATGAAGTAATTTTTTGTGTGTCTAAATCATAGAGTCAAGTTTTGTCACACATTATTTAAGGGTGACTGATATGTTTTGCGAACTCTTTGGCCACATCTGAAATTGGAACAAGTAACAAATGAAAAGTAAGGTTGAAGCATTAGTCACAATATACATATAAACAGTGACAAATATATGTCACACACTTGAACACTGTGACCAAAAGCCATATATGGTCACACTAAATGTTTTGTCACACATTCGTTAAGTGTAGCCAAAATCCAGTACATATGTTCACGTAAGTTAATATGTGTGTTTAAAGTTTAGTTTGTGTTAGCTTGCCAAAAGCTAATCTATAAAGTCACATTTGCTACTAACACCGTGACCAAATGCCATATATGGTCACGCTAAATGTTTTGTCACACATATTATTTAAGTGTAGCAAAATTCCAGTACATATGGTCACGTAACTTAATATGTGGCCATTGGATGATCAATAGTCACTCAAAATACACGTTTCGTCACTTTAAACACCATATGGTCACACTTATTAACACTTTTAGCCACTTTATGGTTAATTGTATGTGACTAAATAGCCAGAACAAACATGCTTTATGTGACTAAATGTTAGAAAAGGCCACACAAACATAAAATTCATGTGGCCATTGGATGATCAATAGTCACACAAAATACAC
This sequence comes from Chrysanthemum seticuspe, assembly GCA_019973895.1. Lineage (NCBI taxonomy): Eukaryota > Viridiplantae > Streptophyta > Magnoliopsida > Asterales > Asteraceae > Chrysanthemum > Chrysanthemum seticuspe. Next base: position 292,956,900 of record BPTQ01000001.1, read on the forward strand.
CTTTCTTCACTTGAAACACCATATGGTCACACTTATTAACACTTTTAGCCACTTTATGATTAATTGTATGTGACTAAATACCCAAAACAAACATGCTTTGTGTGACTAAATGTTACAAAAGGCCACACAAACATAAAATTCAAGTGGCCATTGGATGATTAATAGTCACACAAAAGACATATTTCTTCACCTTAAACACCATATGGTCACACTTATTAACACTTTTGGCCACTTTATGCTTAATTGTATGTGACTAAATGACCAAAAGAAACATGTTTTATGTGACTAAATGTTAGAAACGGCCACACAAAAAGAAATTTTATGTGGTCATTGGATTATCAATAGTCACACAAAAAACTATTATGTTTTTCATAAACAGAACTAACTACGAATACTAAACAGACTTAGCTTATGTCTGCCAGACTTAACCTTGTACTGGCAGCCTTAACCACTAAAACTAACCTACCAGACTTAACTTTGTACTGGCAGCTTTAACCACTAAAGTTTTGTGTTTATATGTAGACCACAACACAAAATATATATTTTTTTTTGTGCAAAGATGAACTTGTATTAATCAAGGAAACTTTGTAAAATGAAAAAATCAACACACACTGATATTCAATATCTGATATAACTGTTCTTATAAGTCTGATAACAAAAACAAACTGCCCATATCATATAACCATCGACAGATGACAACCAGCACAAAACCATCACAAAGAACACATTTTAATGCACCAGTATGAACCATACACTTCCAGATAGGGGCTATACCAAGTAGTTTACATTCCATCTCATGAATGGCTTCAACTACTTGGGAACACACACCCTAAATGAAGCCAACCAAATCTTACACAATCCTAAAATCTGTTTATAAACATGTCTACCAATAACAATTGATAACGCCTGGAATTACGTTTTAACACATGCTAAATACTGGAATTATAACTGGAGTACGGGAAGACACCGAAGCTTGGTCGTCGATGACAAAGTCAACAAGATTGAATCTGACCATTTTTTTTCGTTCCCACTCACACTCCTCAACAATCTCTCTCCATATGGCGTTTATGGTAACGTGGTTCTTGCTTCTAGGCCTATCGCTGTGGTGTTGCAGATTCACGTTCATATAAAACTCCATGTCTTCCCGGTATCTCAGCAATGCGTTATTGTACTTCCACATGTGATTTCGCTTCGTAAACTTATGTGGTATGTTCTATATTAAAAAGAACAATGTAGTATGCTAATCAAAAGTATGTCCATGTGTTGAAGCATATATTAGTTTTTGCGAAAGCAGATAATGACTGAAATGGTTCGATTTGTATCATTACTTACCAAACGACTCCTGTCCATGACATATGCAAGGATGGGCGCGTAAAAACAATCCCTTTCACTTTCATGCTCTGTACATTCGTTCCATGCACATATGTGTTTCATACGCTCATCTGCAATTGGAATTTAATAAAAATGGTAATTAATAATTTAAAAGCTATTATATGGAAAGGTTTACTTTTAAAATAAAATCATAGATTATGTCTACACTTTGATTAACATACCTTCATCTACGGGGTTTCTCATGAACGGTCTTGTACGATTCAACTCCATACGTTGCACAAGTTCAGAACGCATCATCAATCCATTTTCAGCAAATGGCATCAGGGAAAGAGTATTGTTTAGGAGATTTGTGAAAACAACTCTTGTGCCAGCAAACAGGTTTTCATCGTGAACCAATACATTCCATCTGTGCCCACCAAACTCATGCACGTGTCTGTTTTCCTCCAGTATTTCAATTTGACGGTGAGTGATAGCTGCTACGGGCACGCCAGTAACAAGAACGTCAAATTGGTTATTGTCAGTATTGTCCCAGAAATTTCAAGGAATGACCTACGTAACAGTTTAGTTTAAAGAAAACATTAGCGGGTCAAACAATTAAAATAATCCCCATTTTCAACAAACTTATACAACGTATTGATTAACATTTTTTTCTTACCAGAGGTTGTGCAGGATATTCATCCAACGTAACCAGGCACCTATGTTGTCTGTAACCTAGAAGAGCCAGATCGTATCCAGGGCATTCGTGGCTTGCATCGTTGTACCCTGTTACATAATAACAGTCTTCTTCCTGACAAATGAAATGGAATGTGCCCACATTGATGTATTGGCTTTGATCAATAAAAGCTTGCCACTCGGACCCTTGCAAAGTAATGCGACCACGAACCAATTTCCAGTAAACCTTATGTTTGGTTCCCCTATTGTGGATTAGGTATATCCAGCGCTTCTTGGGGTACAGTGTTTCAGTAAACAAAGCAGGAAGCATCTTAAATTTAAAAAGTAAGCACGTATATCAATTTGATGGTTACATTGATAAATTTATAACCTTAAGTAAGCATTTTAAGTACAACTTACCTGCAATGTCCTAATGTTTTTGCGGTTTGCCTCCACCAACAATTGGATGCTCATTCTATTTTAAAACCACAATCGTCTTAATGGTCAATAAGGTTATCACATATGCATAACATTCAACTAATACAAGTCTTAGATGATCAATGCATCTTTATCATTAAGGTGTCAAACAAAAATATGTAATAAAAGCTATACTAACCTAGATTAAACATATGTTTGTTAAAATCTAGTAAGAAATCCATAATCTATGTTTAATCATCTTACCCCATACATTTGTTAAAATCTAGTAAGAAATTCATAATCTACCCAACATACCATACGCCATTGCTTCATCCAATGTTTAAACCTAAGCTCAAATAATTAATTACATAAGGTGTAGTGCTTTACCAAATCATATAAAAGCTATACTAACCTAGATTAAACATATGTTTACAAGTTGTCTAATTAGCTATTTAACAAATAGCTGCTACGTTTTTCCACAATCCACATATATCCATGATTTTTTTTATTCAAATCATCCTATAATTACATATGTCACACAATATTCTAAAGATTGGAATCACATATAGTTCTAATAAAACGGTTGTTACATTATGATCAAAGGATACTATATTCTTTAGGATATGTTAAACATTGCAAAAAAAAATACCAAACATGCATTTGTATCCATCAACATATCAGAAACATGCATATCAATCACTTTACATTTGCAGTTCATGGTTAAAAAAACAAAAGAAAAAAAAACCAATGTGTAACAGTACCTGATGATGCGGTTGTTGTGTTGAAGAAGATAGACTTGAATATTTTACTTTGACTATGTGATTAAGTGCAGCCGTAATATATCACGGTTCTCAAAACTGCAATGATTATTATTAATTAAGGGAAGGATTTTTTGTTTTATTTTTTAACTTGTATTATGGGAGCATTGCATATATACCCACTAAAACTCAAAAAGTTGCATATTTCTCCATAATACAAGTTTTTAATGCATGATGTACAATGCAACTTAAGCATGTTTTGGGTATATATGCAAATATGTAAGTTTACACAACAATTACGTACCAAAACGGTACATTTGAAAAAGTATGCAACTATTTTATGACCTAAACCCTTGATTATATACATACAAAATATTTGGTAGAATCACCTTAAAAATTAAGTACCTTAACATACAAATAAATAATATTACATTAACATACGCGATATCGTAACTTCTCGCAAATAAATACATATGTCGAATACAATATTGGTTAATCGAATATACAATGTAGCTATTGAATCACTGCCAGTGCATCAACGTTTGCAATTTTTTTGTACGATGTTTCCCGTCCTTGAATGTCACGTTCACTGTGATGATAAAAAACCTGTGGAATCCAAGTAACAAAAAAAGTTAAACATTGTAATAAAGTATATAATTGTAGGTACTTTTTAAATCAGAAACATACTATTCAATAACTTAGAACTACCAGTATTAACTTAGCACTGCCAGTATTAACTTCTTCCAGCCCATTCTTATTCGATGTCAAATTCCAGCCCATTCTACTACGCCTATATACACAGATGCTTAACATCTTCGAGCCAATCATGATTCATTGGGACGGGTATATGATAGGGACCAATGATTATATATAGCTTCTAACAGAAACTATATATACACGTGACGCCAACGGACGCCAGCCACAATGAAACATGATTGACCTGAAGAAATTTACCAACTTCATTAAAGTACAAGGTTGTGATAATATTATGCATATAAAATAAAACGGTCACAAACATGCGACATAATCGTCTATACATTGCTATAAACCAGGTCAAGATATGGGCAATCTCAAGTTTAAAACTACCCATCATAATTGATCAAAGCGTTGATGGTCATGGTAAGCTTAACATACAGATAATCCATTAGTTACAAAATACAGGCTATCCAGGCAACCCATCTACCATACAATCAAACAAATTTTGACTCATTTTTTGCACATATTAGTGAGGCTTAGATCTGTATAAATCAATAGTTTCAAAATATAGAATTGCCACGCCAAGACACGGAAAATCACATCATTTGATTGATATCATCACAACCTCTATCAAAGTAAGACACCTATGTTATAAGAAAGCAAGTGGAGACAGCTTAGTACTTTGAGCATCCACTCGAAATCCCATTGCCATACCTACGAAATGGCTGCAAAGATTTGCACCAAACCTATTGCTATGACAATGACATAGGAATGGGTTTTCGAGGGGAAGCTCAAAGTACCAAAGGTGTGCCAAATAAATAACTATCTATTCTACAAAAAGTTAATATTACAGAGATGAAAAGACAAAAAGCCTATCCAGCGATGAAAAGACTTTTAAGTGCAATGGTTAAAATTTTAATGTTGAAACTAGGGAATAAGATCTAGTATACAAGCAACCCATCTACCATACACTCAAACAAATTTTGACTAATTTTTTGCACATAATAGTGAGGCTCAGATCTGTATAAATCAATAGTTTCAAAAACATCAAGATATAACCGCCATGGCTGCAATAGTATAAAATATAGAATTGCCATGCCAAGACACAGAAAATCACATCATCTGATTGATTTATTAAGATATATCATCACAACCTCTATCAAAGTAAGACACTTATGAACAAAATAGAGTTTATACATGCAAAGGAAATGGTCAAAAAAGTTAAATGTCAATATGTTATAAGCAAGCAAGTGGAGACAGCTTAGTACTTTGAACGTCCACTCGAAATCCCATTGCCATGTCTACGAAATGGCTGCAAAGATTTGCACCAAACCTATTGCTATGACAGTGACATAGGAATGGTTTTTCGAGGGGAAGTTCAAAGTACCAAGTGAAAATAATTATCGATTCTACGAAAGTGTATGTGTTGAATGGGATAATGAAGGAGTGTGGCCTGCCATGAACAATACACACTATATCATTATCGCAATCAACACACCTTATAAAAAAGAAACACAATCAAACCCTTTCTGAGATCCCCTACTGGTCCTTTTGTCGTTTCAACTCCCTTTGTGCAATTGCCTGCACTAGGAAAATTGCTAGATTGTTAGAAAAACAAAAGGAACAATATGGGAGCTCAGAAGGGGTTTGATTGTGCTTCCAACGAGACCTCCGGCAAGTGCATGTGTGCTAGTGCAAAAGGATAGCGAAAGAATACGACAAAAACAAAGGGAAATAACATAGTAAAAAGAAAGCAAGTAAACAAGCAAACATGGCATACAGGAAAAAGAAATATGCACAAGCACGCCGTAAATACGCCAATAGCAAAGCGCAACAGACATAAAACCAAAAAGCCCAGGCACACCAAAAGCAGGCCAACAAAAGGGGGCAACACAGAGCAAATCAAAGTAGCACACGAGGCATAAAGCTAAGGCAATTGAACACGACGCAAAAAAAGACCGAACGTAGGGAGCAAGACAAAGCAGGTAAACCTAAGGGAGCAACAATAGAGCAACGCAAACCACGCACATGGCCTAAGACTACGGCAAAGCAAAAAACTGGCCACAAAACAAAACACGCAAGGAGGAAAAAGGGGGCACCTAAAAGCAAACCTAGCACCACTACCCGCAAATCCTAATTATGTCCCTCCACCCCTTCCTATCAGAGATCATGTCCTCGGTCAAACAAAGCTCCATCATGTCAAGCTTAAGTCTATCCTCCCACCGAAATTTGCTCCGCTGCCTCATTGACGAATAATCTCATTCTTCGCGTCTACTAATCTCATTCTTCGTGTCTCATTCTTCACGTACCCATACTGCATGTATAACACGTAATCGTTATTACCTCAACTAATGATCCATAAATCATCAAACAACTACTTTTCCTATGCAAATGACTAATACCCTGACTAACATCCTAAACTAACATAACACAATATCATCTATAAATCAATAAACATCCTAAACTAACAAACTAGCAGTAAATTACAACATTTATACCTGAGATATTAGGCTCAATTGGAAGAGAATCAAGCCCTTTATAATAGCCCTCAAGAGTATTTCATTGACTAACATTTATTTTGATTGATTTTGTGTTTGATTGAAAACCCTAAATCTGCTATTAATTAGAATCTAACTGTGTGTTTTGACCGAGTGTAAGAGAGATAAATGTGTGAAATACTGAAAGTCAAACACACACTACTTGACCATTTTCTAATAAAAGTAAATAAATAAATAAAACTAACTTATTTCTTTAAGTTAATAAAGCATTAAAACCTAAAATTAACCATTTACATATAATTACATTTATAATTATATAATTATATAAACAAAGTAGCAGTCAATAGCAAGCATCCATACAACCATCAACTATACATCATCAAAACACAAAAAGAACTTCCAAAGCTTCCTATTCTCCATCTTCAGACTCATCAACTTCATCAAAATATTCCAAGAACTCCTCCTACTCCGACAGACTCTGACGACATAGCACCAAAAGCTGAGCCAGCAAATCAATCTTCCTTCGATCCTTCAACTGTATCTCGCGAAGGGCAAACTCACCAGTTGCTGCAACAGCATTGAAACGAGTAAACAATCTACCAGCCTCATCGATTGTCTGTTCTTTTTTGGCAACAGTTTCCCTCAGAATGCTGCTCTCTTCTCCCATCCGCTCGATCAACTTTTTCTCCTCTGCTATGTCTTGCAATATCAACAACCTGAAAGCATCGCTGAGCTTGCCGGATTCAGTGGCGGCTTTCATTTCATCGATATTAGGTGTGGAAGACATTTTGTGTGTTTAGGGTTAAAATTATTAATAGTTGTGTGTTTAAGGTTAAAATGATTGATACTTGTGTGTTGATTTTATGGTTAGGTAAGTATAAATAATTACAATTTACCTCACAATTTGCACAAATAATCACAAAAAAACACTTAAGAGGCATCGGATCATTTGTTTTAGGTGTTACTGTAGCCCTTTCATATTCTTCCATGGATACATGTGATATGCAATAGTTCAAAAAGAAAAAGTGTTATGCAGGAGTATTTAGGAAGATATCTAATATTGCAATTTAAACCTTTCATTTTTTCATTAGATCTAAACCAGCCCCTATATACTAGGGGTGTTCACGGGGCGGTTCGGCTCGGTTCGGTTAGAGATTTTAACTATCCATCACGGGGCGGGTAGTTCATTTTACTATCCAAAATCGAACCGTACTAGGCGGGTAACCGGACATGCGGGTATCCGAAATGAGCGGTTACCCGTGGTTCGGGTCACGGTTAACCATTCAAAAAAATTAATCGAATTGAATCGGGCGAACAATAACATAAATTAGAACGTAATATGTCATTTTAGTAAAATTAAATAACATTAAAGATATTAGAATAATAGTGATGTTGTTGTGTCGCCATAGCAACATTCAAATTACCATATCTAACAAAATAACTAATACGAATTATTTGACGTTTATAGATTACGATCACATTAATCATATGTAATCCATGGACGTTAGTAAATGATCAAATTAGATAAGTAAAAATGCATTATATGATAAAAGTAGTGCAATAATATAGTTAATACTTGTACATTTTTATGAATGGTTTGTTAAAACTTACATGTATATTATACGCGGTTCGGTTCGGGTAACCACGGATAACTAAAAGTAAAAACCGAAACCTAACCATGATAAGCGGGTTTTTCGGTTTCGGGTTTTCTCGGTTTCAGTTTATTCGGTTATCGGTTTTTAGCGGTTTCAGATTGACCAGATCGGCTCGGTTCGTCGGTTTCTCGGGTTTTTTGAACACCCCTACTATGTACACAGTTTAAATTTAAATTAATGACTAAACATGTCTAAAAGGTTTTATCTCAACTTCTTAAAATTTATGTCAACTGCAATACATCGAACAAAATCAAAGTTAGTCATCTTTATAATGTAGCACATTGACCAAAATCAAAGTTAGTCATCATTACTATGTAGTCATCTACAGTAGAACTGAAGAAGACTAATCTTGCTTTATAGACACTACAACTTTGGCAAACAATGAATGCGGTGGTTATTAATTTGCGAACCATGCAAATTTGCATAACAAAAGCCACGTAAACATTACCCGACAAGGTTACAACAACATTACGCAACAAGAATTTGCCTCCGACCTATTGCGTAATCAAAATTACTACCGCAAAGACCATGACGATAACAACTCAACAAGAATTTACCTCCGACCTATTGCGTAATCAAAATTACTACACGTTTTTGTCTGTTTTAATACATTTTTCGTACGTCTTTGTCCCCTTTAATCTGTTTTTATATGTTTCCATTTTTGTTTACATATTTTCGTCCGTGTTTACACGTTTTCGCTAGTTTTTTCATGTTTCTGTCCGTTTGAATACGTTTTCATCTGTTTTACATATTAACGTACATTTTTAAACGTTTCATACATTTTCATATGTTTTACATATGTTTGTTGGGTTCAGTAAATACCCAAACCCCTTAAACTAGGATTTGAATAGAAAATAACCTAAGTGTTTAATCCGTTAAACACAATCAGGTCACTGAGCGCATAGTCTCTCAGTGAGCCATCTTCAGGTTACTTAGTAAGAGGCGAAGAAGGAGCCTCTCCACTCCGCAAGGCGGAACTTAAAGGGTGAAGACTAAGTCAAGAAGAAGATGGTGGATTCAGTGAGTGATGACAATAACTCACTGAATCCCTTAGACTCCTCTCCAACTATTTACACTGAAGACAAACTAAAGGAAGAAACTGAAGGCTATAAAGACTGAAGAAGAGCTGGACTGGGCGGGAAATTTATACCCAGATAAAACTAAGTCCCCCATGTGGTTGTCCAGTTTATACATAGTCTCTATCTATCAAGATCATATCTTCCCATTTATAGTAAGCGGCGATTCTCTGTCAAGAAAAGAAGCTTCGCCGCCTACTATAAATAGAAAGGTGAACAGTAACCGAATATATCAATATTCGTGTTTGCTGTGATCTATGTTTTTGTCTTCTAGGTTAAAGTTAATAATCATACTTATATAAATAGCATAAGAAGATGAGTGAATAGTTTCAAGCTTGTGAATTGTAAAAACACACACACACACAAGCCAACTTTTCACTCCTCCAAATACAACTTTATTGATACGCTTACGCAGCACGTTCGGGGTCAAGGAAACTTCCTTTTCTTCGAGCAAGTTTTATAACACCCTAGGCAGTGAACCTAATCATTGTAGTGTAGTAATTAGGGTAAGCCACGGGTATTGATATCGTTCTCTAGGGGAATAGGAATGCTAGTGAGAAGTTACTACGCTAAGGTTGAGGTTGAGGAAGATTATTTTTTGTATTTTTATGTTTTATGAAATTGAAAGGTACGAATCTCGGGTATTGGATTTGGGGGGTTGGTATTTCTACCGATTACTCTACTATTATCTAATTATCTAAACTCAGGTGGTGGGAGTCTATGTCTAATTAATGTGTGCTCGTATGATAGTTTAAAGATGTGTTTACTTAGGTTTTACTACTCCTTAATTATCTCCTATTGATGGTTGAGTTGTCACGTCCTTATTCTTAGTTGCGTTGTGTGTCTAAAGTTGTAGGGTATGCGTTTCTCCCTAACTCTTTGAACTTAGCAAAGGGTCTCGTCTACAAAACCCACTAGGGATGATAAACTCTTACTCTAAGGCACTATTTAGATGGTTTAGCCTACAACTACTCAGGTAATCATATTCTAAGGTTCACAAAGATGAATCAAGCATTAAGTACACAACGAATGACCTATCGCATTACTAGATCATTAATCAACTAAGATTAGAAACAACCAATCAATATTCAATAATTAAGTTTCATATTCCTAAGAAAACACACAAATAAATTAGCCGAACATCGAGAACATGCAAGCATACACACAAATAATCAAAGACATAATTGAATTGATGAAGTAAATACTTATCTTGATGTAAAATAGGGTTTAGAACCCTAAAATACTGTACAAGATACCCTTGGTTCGGTTTTAGGTTTTTACTCCAAAAGACTCTCCCTAAAACTGAAAAATTCGGATTCTATATATAAGATTACATATGCGACGGCGTCACCTTATGTTTCGTGACGCTGTCGTGTCGCCGTCATTAGGGTTTCGTCTTGGACACGTTAACCTTGCGACGGCGTCACCTTATGCCTGCGACGCCGTCCTCTTCAGCTTCTGACGCCGTCTGGGTCGCATCTAGGCCGTCTGAGTTGCGACGGTCTACTCCTTTAAAGCCTGACGCCGTCTCTTGAAAATACAAGTTTTGGCTTCTGATCCGTCACAAATTCCTACTACGGCGTCGCAGTTAAGCAGTGACGCCGTTGCCTTCTATTTTCAGCAGCTTTGAGTGTCTCGATTCTGACTTTGGCCATTTTCTTCGTATATTCCCGCCTTTTCGTCCAAATAAGTGCCATTCCAGCATTTTGCCTTCAAGAGACCTAAAAAGTGAAAAGGAACGATATTAAGCAATAATGGATACAAAAGTGATCAAATAAGGGCTAAAACGACCCCTCAAAATGGTACCTTTTAAAACCTTATCAAATATCCCTACACTTGTTATTTGCTTGTCCTCAAGCAAATGTGCTTTTAGCCTTTTCCATGGTAAAACTCCCCAGCAAAATCGGGAATAAACTAGTGAAAACATAGGTAATAACGAATTATAGCAAGGAAAAGTGAAAAATCCAGAGAACTTCCGTTTTACGACCTTACCGTGAATAAACCTGCTTTTCCGCCCTTATATGCTTCTTTTACCGGTTTCAGTCTTAGCTCTGTGAGTTTCGACGACTTTTATCTTCCGTTGCCGCAGTGACGAATTGACGCTGCGGCATCATCCTTAAACACTGCCTAGTCTTCGGTTTTGAACATAAAAGTTCTCTGCCGCAGTCCGAAATTTCCTCATCTGGCAGCGTTGAGTCTGCCGGATCTACGCTGGGTCTGCCGCAGTCTTCGACTTCTCCTGCCGCAGCGTCCGTATTC